>PVLC010001669.1:117697-135447 GCA_004027655.1 Graphiurus murinus
CAAGCGTGCGCCACCACGCCTGGCTTATTTTTCTATTTTTTGTGCGTGGTATTTTTTTTTTTTTTTTTTTTTTTTTTTTTGCGGTACTGGGGATGGAACCCGGGGACATTCTACCTCTGAGCTACAGCCCCAGCTCTATTTTTTATTCTTTCTTTCTTTTTAATTAGTACATTGTAATCATACGTCTTTGTTAAGTACAAGCTGATAAAGGCATACATGCACACATTTCTCATTTAACCCTTCCCCAATTTCCACCCCACTCCCTTCTCCTCCCTCCTTCTCAAGTTCAATTTAGTGATTGACTTTGTGTGTTCCTGAAAAGTACATGATGCTCATTAGGGTGTCCTCCCTCCCCCCATCACCTTCCGTTAAGTCAAAGTCTTTGCTTACCTAAGAATTCTCCTTCTTCATCTGAAGTCCCTCTTATGTCCCATTTTCTCCCTAGCTCCCACATATTAGGGAGAGCATAGGATTTTTTACTTTTTGTGACTGACTAATCTCACTTAACATAATGTTTTCCAGTTCCACCCATTTCCCTGCAAATAACATGGTTTTGTTCTTCTTTATGGCTGAGTAAAATTCCATTGTGTACATATTCCATAGTTTTGTAATCCATTCATCTGTTGATGGACATCTTGGCTGGTTCCATAGTTTGGCAATTGTAAATTATGCAGATATAAACATCTATACACATGTATCAGTCTGATAGTTTGGTTTCCATTCTTTTGGGTAGATACCCAGAAGTGGTATTGCTGGATCATATGGTAGGTTTATTCCCATTTGTCTAGGATCCTCCATATTGTTTTCCAAAGTTGTTGCACTAATTTGCAATCCCACCAGCAATGTATTAGGGTTCCCACTTCTCCACACCCTCACCAGCATTTGTTGTTGTTTGTGTTCTTGATGATTGCCATTCTGATTGAGGTTATTCTTTATTTTGAAACAGGGTCTCACTAAGTTGGGGAGGGCCTCACTAAGCAGCTGAGGCTGGCCGTGAACCCAGATCCTCCAGTCTCAGCCTCCCAAATGCTGGGATTCTACTTCTGAGCTACACTCTCAGCCCTATTTTATTTTGAAAAAGAGTCTCACTAAGTTGCAAAGGGCTTAAGTTGCTGAGGCTGGTCTCAAACCTGTGATCCTCCTGTCCCAGTCTCCCAGGTACTAGGATTACAGAGGTATACTACCATGCCTGGCTCAAATAATCTTTTTTTTTTTTTTTTTTTTTTTTTTTTGTGGCTCTCAGGATTGAACCCAAGGGCATTCTACCTGTGAGTTACACCCCAGCCAGTTTTATTTTTTATTTGGAAACAGAGTATCACTAAGTTGCCCAGGCTGGTTTTAAAACTGATCCTCCTGTCTCAGTCTCCCAAGTACTGGGATTATAAAATGTGCCACCACACCCAGCAGATAGTCATTTTTTAAAAATAGGAAGACTGCTTAAAACTCTAATCTCTGTTACATTAAATGGTAGATCATACACTTTTTTAAAGATCTTAGTCCCTAACTTCTTTTTTTTTTTTTTTTTTTTTTTTTTTTGCGGTACTGGGAATTGAACTCAGGGGCATTCTACCTCCGAGCTACACCCGCAGCCCTATTTTTATTCTTTATTTTGAAACAGGGTCTCACTAAGTTGCGAGTGCCTCACTAGGTAGCTGAGGCTGGTCGCGAACCCGGATCCTCCGGTCTCAGCCTCCCGAATGCTGGGATTACAAGCGTGCGCCACCACGCCCGGCTTCCCTAACTTCTTAATTGAGGTTTTACTAGAATTTTATTCTCATTTTACTAGAATTTAGGCATTATTTGAGTTATGTAGGATTAGTTCACTTGACATACAGTGAGTCTTTTTCCTTTTCCTTTTAACTAGGGAATGAACCCAGGAGCATTTTACCTATGAGCTCATTCCTCAGCCCTATTTTATTTTTTATTTTGAAACAGGGTCTTGCTAGGTTGCTGAAGGCCTTGCTAAGGTGCTAAGGCTGGCCTTGAACTTGCAATCTTCCTGCTTCAGTCTCACAAGTACTGAGATTACAGATGTGCATCACCATGTCCATTTGTAAGTCTTTTGACTGGTTTCCCCTGCTCTCAATACTGCTCTTTCTCAAGGTCCATTTGTTATAAAGATCATGTTGAAGACTTTTTTAAACCCTTCAGTCTTAAGCTAGGTGTGGTGGTGCATACCTGTAAATCCTAGGATTTGAGAGGCTGAAAGAGGAGGATCATAAGTTCAAGGACAGCCTCAGCAAGTAGTGAGACTGTCATCAACCTAGGGAGACCTTGTTTCAAAATAAAAATAAAATAGGGCTGGGTGTGTAGCTCGGAGGTAGAATGCCTGTGGGTTCAATTCCCAGAACCAAAAAAAACAAAAAAATACCCCAAACAACAAAGCCTTCAGCCTTCCCTCCTCATTGAAGAAGAGCTAAACTCCTCGCCTTGCATGGCTGTGCCGTTGCTCACCTCATCCCCGCTCTCTCTCCACTGCTCACCACCTGTCAGTAGCACTGGCCTTCTTTCGCTTATTTGTTTAGGAGGGGCACTGGAGATTGAACCCAGGGGCATTTACCTCTGAGCTACACCCCCAGCCCTCCTTATTTTAAAATAGGGTCTTGCTAAGTTGCTAAGACTGGCCTCAAATCTGCAATCCTCCTGTCTCAGCCTTGGAAGTACTGGGATTACAGGTGTGTGCCACCATGCCTGGCATCTTTCTCTTCTTAAACACACCAAGTTCTTTTTTCCCCTAGGCTCTTTGCACATGCTATTGTTCCCTATCTATCTATCTATCTATCTATCTATCTATCTATCTATCTATCTATTTAATCAGCTTAGCGATGCTCTCCCTGATGAACTAACTTACGGTATTCTCGACCTATACACTTTCTGGCAAAGAAGAGCTACCTAATTAATATTGTTCAGTAAATAAATGAGTTATCTAACTTGGGATAATGGTATGCAAGAAATTGGGCCAAATGCATAGAATCAGGTAAAGTAGAAAAGTCTTGAGAGCCACAACCCGCCTTTCTCACCTTGGGCCAGCACCACGGTGTCTTGCATTTTCTTGTACCTGTTCAGGCACTGTCGAAGATCTTCTATTTTCCGATCCTATGAATAAAATAAATGATCATCTTTAATACCACGATTTTGAAACAGTAAAGGTAAGTGTGGCAGAAAGAATAAGTAGATATGAATGATTTGCACTCTTCAAAGAATACTTCTAAACTTTAATAAAACTGGTACTATCTAGCACTTTTTCCTATGTAAATCAGAGATATGGAAAAAGTACCTCTGAATTTAGAGATCCTATCGTTCAGCTATCATCTTCAGAAAACAAAGTCATAAAAGGTAATATACAAAAAAAAAGAAAAAATCAACTTTATTCTCTTAAATCAAGACTTGAAAAAGAAAAACCTATGCCTGTTATCTTTATAACCATCATTACTATCTAGCTTTTCCCATCTCAACACATCACCAAAGTTGCTTTGATTACTCATCAGTGACCTCCTATTTATTAACAAAATGAATACTTTTAATCCTTTTTCTACTTTAACCTGTGTGGAACTTTACTGACCTCACTTTATACTCATTTTATTTCTCTGTCCACTCTTTCTCTTCATTTATTTTTTATTATTATTATTTTTTTTTTTTGCGGTACTGGGAATGAACTCAGGGGCATTCTACCTCCGAGCTACACCCCCAGCCCTATTTTTTATTCTTTATTTTGAAACCGAGTCTCACTAAGTTGCAGAGGGCCTCACTAGATAGCTGAGGCTGGCCGCAAACCCGGATCCTCCGGTCTCAGCCTCCCGAATGGTGGGATTTCTCTTCATTTATTTTAATTTCCTAACTAGGTATAGACATTTTTCTACTCCTCCTTTCTTTTCTTTTTTCAGTTTTGGCTGTGATGTGGCTCAAACCCAAGGCCCTGCTCATGTTAGGCAAGTGCTCTACCATTGAGCGATATCCCCAAGTCCTACATATCTTACTTCTATAACCTCCTTATTTCTCAACTTGGACTATAAAAGGTTAGACCGTCAAGGTTGTGCCCTTGACCCTCTTCTCTTTTCCCATGCCCTGGATCGTGGCACCTTATAAGAACGGCCTCCCTATTCCTCCCATACTGATTCTGGCTGGCCATGCCACTTGCTTTGGCCAGTGAGATTCCAACAGAGCATTTGCATGTCGAGGCTGCCCTCTAGTGGTGCCCTAGGGAACTCTGAGGAACTATGTGAAGAAGTCTAAGGCAGATGAGAGGAAGAAAAGAGATTATCTGGAGATGAGACAAGTCATTCAAATTGGAGCCAACCCAGATGAGTTTGTCCATCATCAGGCATGTCAGTCACATTCTCCTGGACAATCCAGGGCCTGAGAGCCACCAACAGAATGCGGAGATCAGCTAAGCCAGCCTAGACCAGAAGAACCTCCAGGACAACTTATAGTATGAGAAATAATAGCGTGGTTGGTCCTGAAGCCAAAGCTAATGGATGCATCAAATGTAAGTTAGCCTCCTCAATTTGCAATTCTGGATTTTTCCTGAAAGTGATAGGGGTCATTCCCCACTAACCCCTAACTCCACATTATTTCTAAAATTTAAATTCATGTTCCAACTTTTTATGAAAAATCTCTTTAAAATACCCCATGGGGTCAGGCATGTTGTTGCATGCTTATAATCATAGTACTTAGAAGGCTAAGACAGGAGGATCTCAGGTTCAAGGCCAGCCTTAGTAACTTAGTGAGGCCCTCTACAACTTAGTGAGACCCTGCTTCAAAATAAAACAGGGCTGACAGTTTAGCTCAGAGGTAGAATGTCCCTGGGGTCTATCTTCAGCACCACATGCACATACACAAAAATGTCAAATGAGTACATCAAATTGAGTATCTGCTGGGTGTGGTGGCACATGATTGTAATTCCAGTACTTGGGAGGCTGAGACTAGAGGATCTGGGTTTGCCGCCAGCCTCAGCTACTTAGTGAGGCACTCAACAACTTAGTGAGACCCTGTTTCAAAATGAATAATAAAGCTGGGCGTGGTGGCGCACACTTGTAATCCCAGCATTTGGGAGGCTGAGACAGGAGGATCCGGGTTCGAGACCAGCCTCAGCTACCTGGTAAGGCACTCCGCAACTTAGTGAGACCCTGTTTCAAAATAAAGAATAAAAAATAGGGCTGGGGGTATAGCTCAGAGGTAGAATGCCCCTGAGTTCAATCCCCAGTACCGCCAAAAAAAAAAAAAGAATAAAAATAGGGCTGGGGGTGTAGCTTGGAGATAGAATGCCCCTGGGTTCAATCCCCAGTACTGGAAAAAAAAAAATTGAATATCTAAAATTAAGCTCACTATTTACCCCTAGTATTTAAACCTCTGTTCAAATTCCTTAACCTTTCAAGAATACTATTGCTCACCCAGTTTCCAGAGTAGAAACTTAATTTTATTTATTTTTTGGTACTGGAGAATGAACTCAGGGGGTATCTACCTCCGAGTTATACCCCCAGCACTTTTAAAAAAAATTTTGGAATGGCATCTCAAGTTGCTGAGGACCTTGCTAAGTTGCTGAAGCTGGCCTCAAACCTGCTATCCTCCTGCCTCAGCTTCCCAAGTACTGGGATCATGAGTCTGTGTCACCACACTGAGCTACTAGAAATTTACTCTTATTTATCAAATCCAGAGATCTATAAATCACCTATGTCCATGCCACACAGTCACAATGACAACCCCAACTGCTGAGAATGCGCACACATGGGCAGGGACAGAGAACGCTGCCTCCAAGGTTGGCGGAGTTTGGGGTATTTTCTTTCAAATCTGGATAGGTCAAGAAACCGCACAGAATGGTCACAAAACATCTGCATAATTTTGTTTTTTTAATGGTGGTGGTGCTGGGGATTGAACCCAAGGGCACTCTACCCTTCAGCTATACCCCCCAGCCTGATTTCATTTTTATTTTGAAACAGGGTCACAACTAAGTTGCCAAGGCTGGCTTTGAACCTGCAATCTGTCTGTCTTAGTCTCTTAAGGGCTAGGATTATAGGAATGTGCCACCATGCCCATCTCCCAGCCCTTTCTTAATTTTTTTTATCTTGAAACAGGGTCTTGCTAAGTTGCTGAGAGCCTTGCTAAGTTGCCAAGGCTGGTCTCCAACCTGTGATCCTCCTTCTCAGCCTCGTAAGTACTGGGATTACGGGCATGTGCCACCATACCCAGCTCCACGTAAGTATTTAAATTTCATTTAATACCTTTTCATCATTTGCTGCCATCAAAGATTCCACAGCCTTTTTCATCTTTTGTACTTCAATATCTGAAAATAACAACATCAAATCATAAGTCAGTTTAGTTGACATGTATGAGAAGTTACTTATTCTCTTACTCTTCAGACTGAAATGCTTTAAGGTAATGATGTTAATGATTTGTTTATAAAAAAGGTAAAAAAGGGACATGCTTTTTTTTTTTTTGGTACTGGAGATTGACCCCAGATGCATTCTATCTCCAACCTACATCTTCAGACCTTTTTATTTTTTGCTTTGGAACAGGGTCTTACTAGGTTGCTGAGAGTCTCACTATATTGCTAAGGCTGTCCTCAAACCTGCAATCCTCCCATCTCAACCTCCCAAATACTGGGACTACAAGCCTACACCACCATGCCCGACCCAAAAAGGGACACACTTAACACCCATATTCTCTTTTGGGGAAAATCTGAAAAATGAACACTTTTCTCACTTGAACAGCTTTCATTCCAGAAAGGAAACAATATGGGTGTATGAGAACTCACAATACCCCCACTCAACGCAACAACAAAATCTCCCCCGAATGTGAACCAGAGTGCTACAATAACAAAAATGGAACTTTCAAAGGGAAGCAATGCAGCAGTGAGGGCAATGAATGGCAGATGTCAGGACGGAAGCAGAGAAGTTGACGCTCAGTTGATGGAGGTGGAGGACGGGGTGAGAACCTGGTGGAGAGCGATGTGTGCGGGAGCGGCCCTGCCAGGAAGCTGCCTGGAGGCCCCACTCAGAAGGATAAGTACTCTGCTTCATCTGTAAGCTTCACTTCCAACACGACTTTAAACCAGACTTCCAGCCGGGTGTGGTGGCGCATGCTTGTAATCCCAGCATTTGGGAGGCTGAGACCGGAGGATCCAGGTTCGCGGCCAGCCTCAGCTACCTAGTGAGGCCCTCTGCAACTTAGTGAGACCCTGTTTCAAAAATAAAGAATAAGCCGGGCGTGGTGGCGCACGCTTGTAATCCCAGCATTTGGGAGGCTGAGACCAGAGGATCCGGGTTTGAGGCCAGCCTCAGCTACCTAGTGAGGCACTCCACAACTCAGTGAGACTCTGTTTCAAAATAAAGAATAAAAAATAGGGCTGGGGGTATAGCTCGGAGGTAGAATGCCCCTGAGTTCAACCTCCAGTACCGCAAAAAAAAAAAATAAATAAATAAAAATAAATAAATAAATAAATAAAGAATAAAAAATAGGGCTGGGAGTGTAGCTTGGAGGTAGAATGCCCCCAGGTTCCATCCCCAGTACCGCAAAAAAACCCAAATAAATAAAACAGACTTCCAGACATAAGGGCCAAAGTAAGCTAAATGTGATTCTCCTTAAAATTTGATATTCAAATACAAAGGCATATGAGTGGCTTCAGTAATAAAAACTTGAATATTTTAAAGATGAAAAGTTCACCCAAAGTGAAACTACAAATTAAAAAATTAAAGTGGAAGCTGGGTATGGTGGCCCACGCTTTTAATCCTAGTACTCAGGAGGCTGAGACAGGAGGATCTGGGTTCGAGGCCAGCCTCAGCTACTTAGTGAGGCTCCCTGCAACTTAGTGAGATCCTATTTCAGAATAAAGAATAAAAAAAATAGGATTGGGGGTGCAGCTCAGAGGTAGAATGCCCCTGGGTTCAATCCCCAGTACCACACACACACACACAAAAATTATCTTTGATTCTGGCATGGTAGTGCATATCTGTAATCTCAGTACTTGGGAGTTTGAGACAGGAGGATCACAGGTTCATAGCCAGCCTCAGCAAGTAGTAAGACTCTCAGCAACTTAGCAAGACCTGTTTCAAAATAAAAAAATAGAAGCCAGGCATGGTGGTGTACACTTGTAATCCCAGTACTTGGGAGGCTGAGACTGGATGATCTGGGTTCACAGCCAGTCTCAGCTACTTAGTGAGGCCCTCCGCAACTTAGTGAGACCCTGTTTTAAAATAAAGAATAAAAAATAGGGTTGGGGATGTAGCTCAGAGGTAGAAGGCCCCTGGGTTCAATCCCTGGTACCGTAAAACACATAAATAAATAAATAAACAAATAAATAAAATAGGGCAGGGGTTCAATCTCTACCACATGCACACAAAAAATGATCTTTGTGTGGCATTAAATAATCCAGACCTCATGAATCAGCCTGAATACAGTTTCTTTCACAACACCAGGAAGACATATTCAAAGAAACTTCTAATGTGGATCTTAGCAAAATAGTGGACTTCCAAACATGGTGTTTGAGGTGATCTTTCAACTGTGGCAAATCTTTAAAAAAAAGCAGGTTTTCAAAGGAGTACCAATGTTATTTTCTCCTCTGTCCCTGTGTCACCTGGACAACAGAGAAAATGTCTTGTGACCTCCACCCCGCAGTGTGGCGTGCTGCGCCCTGGCCAGCAAAAGGGCCGAATCAGGCCACATCTGCAAAATGATCTTTCCCCCTTACTTCCACTGTCTGTTTGTCCAGCCTCTATTGGGTCTGCTGTGAGGAAATGGGGGGGCTTAGAGATGAAGCAAGTTTACATCTTTGGTGAGAGAAATGTTTTAAAACACATGCAAAGAACAAAGTAGCACTTTTGGTGAATGTAAAGACTGATGGAAATACACCAAAAACCTTACTTTTTTCTTTGAGCTTCTTTTTAAAATTGTCATCTGTGCAGGAAAACCCAGTGAATCGGAAGTTAGCATACATTATGACAATAAACAATATTTTAAAAGTACTATTATTTAGTTTCTTTTTACGTAAAAGGGACTACAACCGCATACAAACCAAATGTGAAGCACTATTTTAGGGCTTTGGGATTGGTTGGGCAATAAAATCCTGCTCTGCGAGGACAGAAAGAGGGTGTACTGTAACTAACAAGAAGACCTAAACTCAAGTCACTACCACTGCTGAATCTTCATCTTTCTGAACCTTGATTTTCTCATGTGAAAATGAGGTCTATATTCTACAAGTGCTTCTCACACTATAGGTGACGAAAACCCTAAAATGGGGGTCGGAGTGGAGCTCAGTGGAACAGCACATGCTTAGCATGCACAAGGCCCTAGGTTCATTCCCTAGCGAAAAGAAAGGAAAGGAAAGGAGAGGGGAGGGGAGGGGAGGGGAGGGGAGGAGAGGAGAGGAAAAAACCCAAACCAAACAAAAAACAAAAAAACAAATCACCCCAAGCACGGCCTATGGCAGGGGAGGGGCATTTACCTCAGGTTTAATAAGTTGATTTTTCTTATAGACAAGGAATTTTGAAATCTACAGGTATATAAAGCCATGGTATTCTAGGGCCAAGAAAGTCTTTGGAGGTAATCTAAGTCAAGTCCCTCATTGCACAGAAAATAGCATTCATCATTTGCACTGGACAGGTAACAAACATGCCACAGCTACACTAACTGGAATCTGCTCTATTCTCAATGAGCCAGATGCTACTTTGGAATCTCGTAGTGGGACAGAAATCATTTGTAATCACAAGGAGTCATAGGTTACACACATTATACTTCCAAATATCTTTTTTTTTTTTTTTGGTGTAGTACTGGGGATTGAACCCAGGGAGTTCTACCAATGAGTTACACAGGTGTCTCACTAAGAGGCGGTACACTGGTCTCCAACCTGAGACCCTCTGTTTCCACCTCTCAAGTCCTCAGATCACAGGCATGGGCTACAGCACCTGCTTTGTCTCAGGTTCAGTGCAGAGGGAAACAATCTTGGGACATTGTAATGGTTCCTTTTTTATTCTTTTGACATTTCCTTCTATTGCAATTTGAACAAGTGCACTCCAGTGATGAGAATTTACTATTTATTTATTTACTTATTTATTTATTTATTTATTTTGTGTGTGTGTGTGTGGTGCTGGGGATTGACCCCGGGGGGGGGGGGAGGTATTCTACCCCTGAACTACACCCTCAGCCCTTTCTATTTTTGTTGTTATTGTTGTTTTGAAATAGGATCTTGCTAGGTTTCTGAAAGTCTCGCTCATTGCTGAGGCTGTCCTTGAACCTTCGATCTTTCTGTCTTAGCCTCCCAAGTACTGGGATTACAGGCATGCACCACCACACTCGGCTGAGAATCTACAACTTAATTATCTAAACACAGTACACAGCTGCCCTCCCCAGCTCCTGTGGAAGAAGGTGACTGTAGGGTTGTGGAGAGCTCCCTGTGGGCCTGGGCCTGCCTGGCTCTGCCACTCTCCCCTTCTCTCATGATACAATTACACACAGACTGATACCCACTTCTCCTCTAGACTCTGGAGGGTTTTAGCAAAGTCAGGCAACATTGACACTCGTACCTCTATCAAAGATTTCGATCCCTTCTCCTTTCATTGTGCCAACCAGCTTTTCTTGCAGCCTTTTCACTTCAGATTCCTTCTCTTCCAGTTGCTCTTTTAAAGAGGCCAATTCATCCTACAAATCGTAAATTCACTTTAAAATAGTAGATTGTGACCAAAAGGGAATAGAAAGAGAGCAATCTTGCTCTTTAGATCAGTAATTAGATTGTGCAAACAAAACACAAATCTAAAAGAATTTAGACACAAACATCCGAAATGAAGACTGTGGCCATGATAAGCAGGAGGCAAGCCTATGATATCAAAATAAGTACAATTATGGCATAATTATTTCAGGTTTCTTTGTGAGTCAATTAAAAAGAAATCTCTCAAAGTACAAATAGGGCCAAGAGAGCCATATGGTTTGAATCCTATGGTACATTAGAAAATCTGATCAAGTTAATCAAAAGTAATCAAAATTACACAGTGTCATAAAAGCAAAATAAAAGGGAAACTGGAAAGGACGTGGTGACATTCACTCAGCATTTCAGAATGGCCTCATGCTGCCTGGACAGGCACCGGCTTCCTCAGCGGGCAAAGTAGCAGTTAGGGAACCTGAGCCAGGCTGTGGGACTAAAGAATCATCCTCATTACCAAGTAAAAGGATAGACAGAGTTTCCTACAGCAAGGGGAAAAGATAAACTTGGGGAAAAAAAAATTTAACAAGAGGACCTAGATATCTTTTTGTTTGTTTGTTTGTTTCTGGTATTGGGAGTGAAAACAGGCATTTTACCTCAAAGCTACATCCCTACCACTTAAAAAAATTTTTTTTTTTTTTAAATTTTAAAACAGAATCTTGCTAAGTTGCTGAGGATCTAAGTTGCTGAGGCTGGCCTCAAACTTGTGATCCTCCTTTCTCAGCCTCCCAAGTACTGGGATTACAGGTGTGCACCACCACACCCAGCTGTGGACCTAAATATCTTTACTAGTCAACTACAAAGGCCTCTGAGCCCATTGTTCTGTCTGTTGTTGTTGTTTTGTTCTAGCTATTTTTATTCATTGATTTACTTATGTATTCAGGGAGGGATTGAAGCCAGGGTCATGTACATACTGGGCAACATCTTACTACTGACTACCCCCAGTCCTTTTAGTAATATTCTAAATTTCATTTTAGTAAAGAACTAGCTTTGGCTAATTTAAGTCCTGCTGGCTATATTTAGCACAGAAAATAGAGCCACACAGTGCTAATTAATATGCATAGCTTTATATTCAATATCACATTTTATTTTCGGATATTTATTACATTTAGGACTATGAGAAGATGTAGGCTACCAATGAAGGTAGGAGGTGGGCTCTACAGCTTTATTTAATTATATATTTGTTTGTTTATTTTTGGTACTGGGGATTGAATCCAGAGACATTCTACTTCTGAGTTATACCTCTAGCCCTTCTTAAATTTTTTTTGAAACAAGGTCCTGCTATATTGCTGAGGGTCACGCTAAGTTGCTGAGGCTGACATCAAACCTGTGATCCTCCTGTCTTAGCTTCCCAAGTACTAGGATTACAGGTGTGTACCACTGCACTCAGCTTCACAGGTGATTTTTCACAATTATCTTATGCTTGGGGCTCAGAAAGTCTGAGGATTAGATCTTAGTTTACAAGCTAATACTTTTATTTTACTTTTTTATTATTATTCGCTAATTATTTTAAATGTTTCTGAAAGTAGTATTAGGGATTTCACTGTCCTTTTAACCAGCTGCTGTATGTATTTTTCCCCCCTGATACTGGCATTGAACCCAGGGACATTCCACCTCTGAGTTACATCCCCAGCCCTTTTTATTTTTTATTTTGAAATGGGGTCTCACCAAGTTGCTAAGCATCTAAGTTGCTGCTGTACGTATTTTTAATGGACAGGTGACACACACAGAAAATGAATGCACATGCCACTAGAAACACCACCACAGCAAAACGACACAAGCCAGCAAGCAACAGGCCGTCGCCTGTGTCTACTACACCTTCAGAGACTCCCATTTTTGCTCCGTCCGCTGCTTTTCATACTGCATCTGACCCACCTTGATTTTCATGCTAGAAAGTTTGGCCATTAAAGACTGGTAGAGAGACAAGGGGTGAAAGAAAACTAGATAGAAACAGACAAGCTAAGTAACCAAGAAAATCATATCAGTTCATAAAGAAGGTTAGACAACTCAGATTACTTTCTGGAAGATTAGTTAAGCCTGGGTTTTTATTTAGGACACTAGTGCTTAAGCTCAAGAAGGTTTCCAGCTTAGAGAAACACCTCATTTACTTATAAAATACCTTCATTATCATATACTCCGTAGAAACCATATTTTATTTACATTATTGGTCACAGATGAGTAGGAGAGCCATTGGCTTACATTTCTTTTTATCAGTGAGAAACTTACTTTGGTTGATTTCAGCTTTTTTTCATACTGAAGTCTTTCGCTATCCATTTCACTGACTCTTAACCTCAACTCATTGATCTCCTGCATTAGCTCCTGTCCAACAAGAAACAAAGAAGTGTGTCAGGAAAGTGGACACGGTTAACTGAACCGAAAGACCAGCCTAGAAATCTTAAGAAGTCAACAGCTCCTAGGGTTAAAGTTTTGTGAATTAGATTTGACAAATGGAAATAAAGTAAATGCATTTCCTTAGCCCATTAAGTCCCAAGTTTTCAATTCTGCAAAAGTAGCAAATATTCAAACATTATTTCAAAGTTTCCATCAGTGGCATATTTCTTGCATAATTTAAGTTTATATAGGTGTTCAACATTTGAGAAGATGTGACAACATAGATTAAGAATCAAATCATCTTTCCAAGCCAGGCGTAGTGGTGCACGCTTGTAATCCCAGCATTTGGGAGGCTGAGACCGGAGGATCTGGGTTTGTGGCCAGCCTCAGCTACCTAGTGAGGCCCTCTGCAACTTAGTGAGACCCTGTTTCAAAATAAAGAATAAAAAATAGGGCTGGGGGTACAGCTCGGAGGTAGAATGCCCCTGGGTTCAATCCCCAGTACTGCAAAAAAAAAAATCATCTTTCCATTTCAAACACTGCTTTCAATTCCCAATGCTTCCACCCTAAAGTGGTAGGATTAGTAAAACAAAAAGGTGACTATATTTTTGATTAAGAAAGTACCATATCCAGGTACAGTGGCACACACTTATAATCCCAGTACTTGGGAAGCTGAGACAGGAAATTTAGAGAATGTCAAACAATACTAATTCTTCTAAAAGAGAAGGTCATATATTCTGTGCAGGTTTTTTTTTTTTTTTTTTTTTTTTTAACTACACACCATGGAGGTACCTCTAATGGTTAATATGCTTTTGCTCTTATCTTCTTACAAGATATTTATTCCTGGACCAAAAATTCATAGACTACAGAAGTATACAAGATTGCCTCCCAAAAGAAAAAAAAAAGTAGAAATATGATATAAGAATACAATTTTGTTAATGGATTATTCTAAACTCCCAAGGGTAATGACTTTAAACTCACAAAGGCTAGGAACAGAGATGCAACAAAGAAATATACTTCCAAATAAATGCTTAGGTTCTTGTAAACAAGGGTAAAAGTATTACCTACCATTATAGAATTGCCTACTAGTAAACAATGATTCCATAAGAGAAAATAGTCTTTCCTTTTATAAGTGAGTTCAGCCTGGTGTGGTGGCTCATGCTTGTAATCCTAGTACTTGGGAGGCTGAGACAGGAGGATTGCAGGTTCGTGGCCAGCCTCAGCTACTTAGTGAACCCCTCCGAAATTTAGTGAAACACTGTTTCAAAAATAAAAAATAGGGCTAGGGGTGTAGCTTGGAGATAGAATGTCCCTGGGTTCAATCCCTAGTACCACAAAAGAAAAAAAGTGAGTTCAAGAACTATTTGACATTATTCAAAGAACTATTTAACATTATTCAATAAAATTTTAGCTATAATTCCTTATTTATTAATTCAGAACTGCAAAGAAAAAGTCAGTTTCTCCTACTTACTAATCATCCTTGGATAATAGGAATACTTAATGATAGTCCTTCATTTGGTCTTGTGTGTGTGTGTGTGTGTGTGTGTGTGTGTGTGTGTGTGTGTGTGTGTGTGTACTAGGTATTAAACCTAGGGGCATTCTACCTCTAAGCCACACCACTAGTTTTTATTTTGAAACAAGGTCTCATTCAGTTGCCTAGAGTCTCACTGAAGATTGAACCCAGGGGGATTCTACCTCCAAGTTATACCCCCAACACTTTTTATTTTGAAACAGGGTCTTAGTAAGTTGTTGGGTATCTTGCTAAGTTGTGAACCCGTGATCTTCCTGTCTCAGCCTCCCAAGGACTGGGATTATAGCCATGCACCATCATGCTTGTTTTTTTTTTTTCTTCATTTTTTTGTTTTTGTATTTAATTTTGAAATAGGGTCTTGCTAAGTTGCTGAAAGTAGCCTGGAACCTTCGGGCCTCCTGTCTCAGCCTACCAAGTACTGGGATAACAAGGGTCTCCATCATGCCCTGCTTCAATTATCTCTTATCAGACGTTCAAAGCTGAAGAAAATCCCTCATAATCTTTCCCTTTTCCCTTTCAGCCAACACTTTAGGGCTTCCAGAGCAATTTAATTTCTGACATCTGTGCTCTTACCAGAAGGGGGCACTGCTGAGTAGTGTAAATCCTCTCCCACCAGCAACTTCTGGGACAGTCAAGCCTTAAATCTCACATTAACCCACTATCTTTGGGAAGAAACTATACTTTTCTCCCACTTTAGTATTTTCTTAGAAATTAATATCCAAATATTCTAAAATGTTAAGACAAAGATAAAGGATTTGGGATTCATGACAGACATTTCCATTTAGGGATAATAACAGGAACATAAGCATGTTAATTCACTTTTAATTTTGAAGACTTTTAATTATTCTCATACACAGCATCATAAGGTTTATCAAATAATCTATAACTTGGGTGTGTGTGCATACTACGTTTTACCAATGGTACTGAACATTTATTAGAAAATTATCAGTGATTGAGGTTACTGGAAGTGTGACAAACAAGATCACTGTGCCTATGAATGAAAAGGCAAAAGTAAAGTGAGAAAGATGTGGAGGAAGATGTTTGAAATGTCTAAATCCAAACACAGACAAAGATATGGGCCAAGGGCCTGGATCCCAGTGCTTGGAAGAATTGCGGGTTCCAGACCAGCACAAGGTAGCTTAGAAAAGACTTTGTTTCAAAAAAAAAAAAAGAGCTGAGGCGAGTATGTGTACACACACACACATACACACACACAAATAAGGGAGGAAGGGAAGGAAAGCAGACAAAGATGAAAGTAAATATGTTCTGGGATCTTTCAAAAAAAAAATCAATTTAGTTCCAATGTTTGGTTAACATCTCATACTCAAATTCACCAAGTCATACAGTCACAGAGGTTAAGGCTTCCTCTAAATTTTGCGTATCTTTGTCACCTCTCCATCCCCCTATCCTGTACCTTCTTCCCCTATAGCAGAACTAGATCCACTGCCAGGCTGCTTGTCTGCTGACTGTTGGGCAACAACTAGGAGATCACTGAATGATAGAAAGAGAAAAATATCCCACAGGATTTCTTTTTCTTTTCTTTTCTTTTTTTTCTTTTTTTGCAGTACTGGGGATTGAACTCAGGGGCATTCTACCTCCAAGCTACACCCCTAGCCCTATTTTTTATTCTTTATTTTTGAAACAGGGTCTCACTAAGTTGCGGAGTGCCTCACTAGGTAGCTGAGGCTGGCTGCGAATTCGGATCCTCCGGTCTCAGCCTCCCGAATGCTGGGATTACAAGTGTGCGCCACCACACCCAGCCCAAAGGATTTCTATTTGTTTATTTTGGTGGTACCAGGGATTGAACCCAGGGGCATTCTACCTTAAAGCCACACCCCCAATCCTATTTTATTTTGAAATAGGGTTTTGCTAAGTTTCTGAGGCAAGAGGACTTTTAAAGAAAGCTCAAAAGCAAGAATTGTAATGTCACTAGGTAACTTTGTAAGCCCTGTTTTAAGAGCCCCAGTTGTAATTAAGTGAGAATCATGCTCATATAGATGACAGACAAAGAGCTTTAAGACATGAAACAAATTAGGGATTTCCTTCTGCTACCGAGGAAGCGTGAACTATAAACAAGACATTCCATTATAGTTGGATCTTTGACAGAAAATTTAATTGTGGAAATGAGAAAGTAAATCTCATTATCTCAAATTGGACTTCATACAGTGGATAATGTGCATGATATACCTGGTATCGTGATGGTACAGAGTCTATGTGAAATTCATATTTAATGTGAAGAAAGGGGAAATACAAAAAATGACTAGTTTCCTTCTCTCCTTCTTGGGTCCCATTTTTGGACACAGTATGACACCTTCCTATACTCTTTTTTTTGTGTGTGTGTGGTACTGGGGATGGAACCCAGGGGCATTATATATCTGAGCTACATCCCCAGCCCTATTTTATTTTTTATCTTGAAACAAGGTCTTGCTAAGTTGCTAAGGCTGATCTCAAATCTGATCCTTTTGTCTCAAGCTCCCAAGTACTGGTATTACAGACATGTGCCACAGTACCTGGCTTAAAGAGATTTGAAATGAACAGACCAACAAAACAACAAACTAGAATACCTGGATTAACAATAAAATGGGGAGATCAAACAATAAAGCCTTAGCCACAGGTACTGTGAGAGGTAGAATCTACCCTAAATTTCATGAAATACAGAGAGTTTCACTTAATTGGAATGATTTATGTGTGAAATAGGCCAAAAGCAGAAGGCCAAACTAAATGATCTCCAGAAAGCTCTGTGGTTTTATGTGTAACATAAACACATTCTCTAAAAGTACATTTTAAAATCCTCTTATATAGTGCCTAAATAATGATAGCTAGTGAAGCCATATATTTAAAGATATTATTTACAAAATCAAGAAAACCATTATGGATAGACAGATGCTGCAAATATCCTGAAGTCAAAAGTATTTTTACCGCCTAATAAAAGGATTAATATTCCAAATTAAGTCTCAAAATAAAAGTTGCCAAAAATTCAATGTAAAATTTATTTATTTATTTATTTATTTATTTATTAGATGGAACCCAGGGCCTTGTGCTTGCTAAGCACACACCCACCACTGAGCCACACCCCCGGCACCTGAAGATTATTCTTAAAAAGCAGGAAGCCGGGCGTGGTGGCGCACGCTTGTAATCCCAGCATTCGGGAGGCTGAGACCGGAGGATCCGGGTTCGCGGCCAGCCTCAGCTACCTAGTGA
>PVLC010001670.1:0-81366 GCA_004027655.1 Graphiurus murinus
GTGATGTAATTACACAATCATATCAAGGTCACTCACCAAAGTGAACCTGAGGGGGAGGGAAGGGGAGGGGATTGGGGTGGGAATTGGGGAAAGGGTCAAATGACAACTGTGTGCAAATATGTTGTTAACAATCCGTACGCAACAAAGATGTATGCTATATTGCACGAATTACTACAATAAAAAAATTAAAAAAAAAAAACCAAAAAACAAAAAACAAAAAAAACAAAAATAGACCAATAGTAGTAAAAGAAAATAGTCTGTTTAATACTAAAATAACTTTTTATGGCTCTCCATATATCTTATAAAATTACTTGAAATTTTCATGAATGAAATAATGAAATAAAGACTAAATTATTATTTGGAGATAGTAAGGCAGAAGGGGAAATAAAAAAAGAACTTTATATTTTCAGTAATACTTGTTTTACATTGTTGTTGATGGTGGCGAATTGTGTTGCTGGTCTTACTAGTAGTCATAATGTTGGCATTGGTGTCAGACTTTTCAAATTACAATAACGGCGGTGTTGATGACAGTGGTGTGGGTGATTCTGGTGATTGTGTCATTATTAGTGGCTGATGCTAGACTTGGTAGTGGTTGTAGTACAATTTAGAAATGGAAAACCAAACAAGGAAAACCCTTACAAATCATTTCAATGATGTAGTCTAAAAATCACCCAGAGAATAACCTTGTAAAGTAAGGTCCCTGGTTTTGATAACCATTTTCAGAACATTGTTGGGCATAGACATTGTAAATTGAGGCTCTGGAAATTCCTTCCCACCCACGCATTGTTTTTCATGGTCTTCACCTATAATAGCCATCATGACTATAGGATACAAGATTCTTGTACTCACATAGTTCAGGTTTTCTCTACCAGCAGTCTGGTCTTTGGCTCACTACTCTAGTGTAAGACATTAGAGCTAACAAAATTTAGTGTGGTGCAATTTTCTTTAGTTAAATTTTTAAGTGTAGCATATATACTTTGGAGAAAAGAGAGAAGTAGGCCATTCAGATAATTATCAAAAAATGAAATTCCTTTCAGTTTTAAGAATCGCCAGGTGTGCAGCACCATAAAATTTTAAAACATTTGGTTAAATACACATATGGTAGACCACCTGGAAATGTTAAAGCTTTTCTGCAGCTAATGGGGAGTGGAGAAGAGAAGGCCACTACAGGACATGGATTTAATGATGAAGACAATGAGAAAAGAAAATGAAAATAAAAATAAATAATGAGAACAAAATCAACCACATAAACTTCAGATAATCCACATGCCACTGGAGTGCATAAATGTTTTGAATCTTCCTTATTCCAGCCATAACATTGCTCATTCTCTAATTTGGATAACCTTACAAAACTTCTGAGGAATTTTTTTCTGCCTATTTATAACATCTTGTGATTTAAAGTAAGCTAGAAGTAATAGCAAATAATTGTAGCTGATTCTTTTACTCATCAAAAATATAATTGCAAATTAGTGCAACCACTTTGGAAACAGTATGGAGGGTCCTCAGACAAATAGGAATGAACCTACCATATGATCCAGCAATACCACTTCTGGGTATCTACCCAAAAGAATGGAAATCAACTATCAGACCAACGCATGTGTATCTATGTTTATAGTTGCACAATTCACAGTTGCCAAACTATGGAAGCAGCCAAGATGTCCATCGACAGATGAATGGATTACAAAACTATGGGATATGTACACAATGGAATTTTACTCAGCCACAAAGAAGAACAAAATCATGTTCTTTGCAGGGAAATGGATGCAACTGGAAAACATTATGTTAAGTGACATTAGCCAGTCACAAAGGGTAAAGAAGCATATGTTCTCCCTAATATGCGGATGCTAGGGAGAAGATAGGGCATAAGAGGGTCTCCAGAAAAAAAAAAAAAAGGAGAGACCCTCGATAAGCAAAGAAGTGGACTTAACCAAAGGGGATGGACGGGGGCGGGTGGGAGGATCGCCCTAATGCACACGTTGTACTTTCACAAATATATCAAGGTCAATCACTAAACTGAACTTGAGAAGGAGGGAGGGCGAGAGAGCAGGGTGGGAACCGGGGGAGGGGTTAAATGAGAAATGTGTGCATATATGCCTTTCTCAGCTTGTACCTAACAAAGATGTATGATTACAATGCACCAATTATCATAAAAAATAAATAAAATATAATTACTATCAAGTGAAGTAAATATTGCTTATTATCTTTATTTTATTCAATTGTCAAATACTTAATGACACTGAATATATGTTACTACCTCTCAGAAATGTAATGCATAGGGTTTCTCCCTCTTGAGATGGCCTGTGTGCTACTTTGAACATGTATCCTGTACTTTCCTAAATAAACCCTGCCTTTGTCTCTGAAAAAAAAAAAAAAGTAATGCATAGTCCTCTGGCTTCCAGTATTTTCTAATACATTGTGGCCAAGTTTTGTAGTAGAAGAGTTTCCCATTTTTTCTCTCAAAAGCTACCAAGTGCTGTGTGCATGTATGCCACTCTCACTCTGAACTACATTGTTAAGCCTATTCAATCTATTAACTTGTTTTAAAAATCATGTATAACATAATGAAGGAAACTGCTAAAAGATACAAAACATAATATACACTCTAACAATGCCTGTCTCTTCATCAAAATATAAAGAGGCAAAAGAAAATTGAAAATAGATTGTTTTAAGCTATCTATAAATCACTGAAATGTTTTACTGTAAAATCCATATCTGATAGTATTATAACTTTGTACGACTTCCTGCTCATCTATTAAATATGGTCAGGATTCACTGACCACAGCTCACTTTACTTCCAGTGATTCCCTGGCACCTTTGACCCAACTGCACTGAAATGGTAATAAGGGCCTATGACTCTGTAAACATGATCCCCTGCCCTTATCCCTAAAGAATACTTTTATTTCTATTTACCTCTTGTCTAGCAAATTCTTATTCTGTAAGACTCAGGTTTTGTGCATTTATTTATGACTTTGCTTCTCTGCTTTTTAATCACTGTTTTTGGTATATGCACATTTTAAGATATTATACTAAAATACCACCATTATCCTGATAAGTGATGGAGATAATAATTCCTACCTCAAAGACTAGTTGTGAATATTAAATTAGTAGGAGCTAGCAAATTGGTTAATATAATATTTTTACATTATAAATGATTAAAAATACCAGCAGCAATTATATAACCTCAATAAATATTTGAATAAATGATGTGTAATAAATATTAATTAATCAATAAAATGTCAAAGAAATGGTACAATTTGTAAAAATTAAAGCCTTTGAATGAATTTCACAAATTTTAAAAGTTAATTTATATGTATTATTTTATTCCAAAAATCAAGTGGCTAAATACCTTATATTAGTATCACTGGCCTCAAATGTTTTATTAATCACACAAAATCTACATTTTAGTAAGTGATAATTCTGTAGATATTAAGAGCAACTTCTCTTCTAAAATATTTACAGAATCTTCTCAAAGGACATCAGATTGGATTTGAGATACAGACTGAATATATATCTCTGCTCTTAAATGTCAACATGCCAAAAAAATAGTAAATCCTGGTTTGTTCAATGATAGTGCTGAAAATAATATGTGTCATGAGCAAAAAAGTAATATTGAAGGGTTTCTTGAACATAAAAGAAGACAGGATAAGAGCAAAGAAACTAGCCAAAAACCCTTTGAGGAAGGAATTGGAGGTAGGAGCAGATGAAGAGAAACTCAAGCTCTCACAGACATTATGAGCAGGAAGGGTCCTGCTGCCTTCTTTAAGGAGAACAATTAAATCAGTGCTTCATGGTTAGTCCAATCTAGTGTCCTCAGCACTTCAACAATCCTGTGCAGAATTTTTTGACTACTATAAGGAATAAACATAAGCATTCTTTCTTCATTCAGTTACTATCTTCTCTGAAAGTATCCCAACACACACACACACACACACACACACATCTAATATTCTGTGAAGACAATACAGTTGTTGAAATATTAGCTCAGAACTCCCTTTGATATCAACTGTGTTCATTGATATGTGACTTGTATAATTACCTATGGAATAAGGGCAATCAAATTGTGTTAACAAACCAGTCCTTTGTCTATTATTTGTTTTTATTTTTGATATTTTTATGGGTGCATTGTATTGTAATCATACATCTTGTTGAAGTTGAGTGATAGAGGCATACATGCACACAGTACTCCTTGAACCCTACCCCAGTCCCCACCCTATTCCCTCCCCTCCCTCACTGCTTTCCAGGCTCAGCACACTGATTGGCTTTAATAAGTTTTTTACGTACATCATGACCATTGAAATGTTTCCTGCTTTGTCCCTCTCCCATCTCCCTCATTAGGTCCCCTTCTTCACTCAACTAAGATTTCTCCTCCTTTGTCTGGAGTCTCTCCTCCTATGACCCAATTTCTCCTTAGCTTCCACATATGAAGGAGAACATCCAACTTTTCACTTTCTGTGACTTACTAGTCTCCCTTAACATAATGTTCTCCAGGTTCATCCATTTCTCTGCAAATGACATAATTTTGTTCTTTATGGCTGAGTAGAAGTTCATTGTGTGTGTATGTGTGTGTGTGTATCCTATAGTTTTGTAATTCATTCGTCAGTTGATGGGCATCTTGACTGGTTCTATAGTTTGGCAACTGTGAATTGTGCAGCTGTAAACATAGATATGCATGTATTACTCTGGTAGTTTGATTTGCATTATTTTGTGTAGATAACCAGGAGTGGCATACTTGGTCATACAGTAGGTTCATACCCATTCTTCTGAGGAAACTCCATACTGTTTTCCAAAGTGTTTGCACTAATTTGCAATACCCCAATAGTGTATCAGAGTTTCTACTTCTCCACATCCTCACCAGCATTTGTTATTGTGTTTTTAATGATTGCCATTCTAATTGGGGTTAGATGAAATCTCAGGGTAGTTTTTATTTGCATGTCTCTGATTTTTTTTTTTTTTTTGCGGTACTGAGGATTGAACTCAGGGGCATTCTAACTCTGAGCTATACCCACAGCCTTATTTTTTATTCTTTAAATTTGAAACCGAGTCTCACTAACTTGCAGAGTGCCTCACTAGGTAGCTTAGGCTGGCCGCGAACCCGTATCCTCCAGTCTCAGCCTCCCGAATGCTGGTATTACAAGGGTGTGCCACCACCCCCGGCCTTCTGATTTCTAACAATGTTGAATATTTTTTCATACATTTATTGGACATTTGTATTTCTTCTTTTGTGAAGTGTCTATTTAGTTCTTTTAGATTGAGTTATTTGTATTATTGGCAGTGAAGTTTTTAGTTCTATGTAGATACTAGATATTGGTCCTCTATCAGAGGAGTAGCTGGCAAAAATCTTCCATTCTGTTGTCTCTTTCTTAAGGTTCTTTTTTTTTTTTTTTTTTTTTTTTTTTTTTTTTTTTTTTTTTTTTTTTTTTTTTTTTTTTTTTTTTTTTGCAGTACTGGGGATTGAACTCAGGGGCATTCTACCTTTGAACTATACCCCCGCCCTATTTTTTTTTTATTCTTTATTTTGAAACAAGGTCTCACCAAGTTGCGGAGGGACTCATTAGTTATCTGAGACTGTCCATAAACCCAGAACCTCCGGTCTCAGCCTCCCAAATGCTGGGATTCCAAGCTTACGCCACTACGCCTGGCTATTCTTGAGGTTCTTGATAGTCTCTTTTGCTGTGTAGTTCTTCAGTTTAATGCAACCCCACATATTAACCCTCATTTTAATATTTTGTGCCTTTGTGGTTTGTTGAGAAAGTTTTTATCGTGCATATATGTTAGAGTGCCCTCTTCAAGTAAATGCAAGGTCTCTGGTCTAATTTTCAGGTCTTTGATCCATCTTTAATTGATTATTGTGCAGGGTGAGAAAGTGGGGTTTATTTCCATTTTTCTGCATATGGAAAACCATTTTTTCCAACAACAGTTTTTGAAGAGGCTATCTTTTTTCCAGTGTATGTTTTCGGCCCCTTTGTCAAAAATAAATTTGCTGTGTGTGGATTTGTTTCTCAGTTCTACTCTGCTCCATTGGTCTATATGTCAGCTTTTGTGCCAATGCCATGTTGTTTTTAGGCTCTTTGGTATAGTTTGAAGTCAGGAATTTTGATGCCTCCTGCATGATTCTTATTGCTGAGAATGATTTATTTTTCCAAATACAGAAAGAGTCAGGACTTCCCCAAATATATTCTACAAAGCCAATATCATAATAATACTCAAACTGAATAAAGACAGCTTAAGAAAGGAAAATTAATTGATCAATATTGTCAATGAATTTAGACACAAAATTTCTAAACAAAATACTAGCAACACAAATTCAAAACCACATTAAAACAAGTAAACACCATAATAGGTTGAATTCACCCAGGGAAGCAAGGCTGGTTCCAGTATCACCACTCCTTTTTAATATAGTATGTGAGAGTCTAGCCAGAGCAATAATGGGAGAGAAAGAAATCAAAGGAGTACAAATAGGAAAAGAAGAACTGAGACTGTCTCTATTTTCAGATGATACCATACTTATAAGACCCAATAAACTCAACTAAAAAGCTTTTAGGACTTATTAACAAATTCAGCAAAGTCAATCTTAAAAAGTCAGAAGCTTTTTTCTATGTCAACCATGAATCTACTGAAAAAAAAATCCAGAAAACATTTCCACTCACAACAATCCCCAAAACAATAAAATACTTAGGAATAAACTTAACCAATGAGATAAAAACAACTACAAGAAAAATGATAAAACATTAAAAAAAGAAATTGAAGAAGATCATAGAAGGTATAAAGGAACTCCCATGCTCTTGGATAGGCAGTATAAATATCATCAAAATGGCCATTCTTCCAAAAGTGATATACAGATTCAACACAATACCTATTAAAATACAAAGGACATTGTTTACAGATATTATTTGCTTATAAAGAATAAAATCTATTATAAAATGGAGTATGCTGAACATAGTGGCACATACTTGTGATCCTAGTACTCGAGAGGCTGAAACTGGAGGATTGCAGGTTCCTGTCCAGCCATAGCTACATAGTGAGGCCCTCCACAACTTAATGATTTACTATTTCAAAATAAAGAAAAATAGGGCTGGGGTCATAGCCTGGAGTAGAAAGCCCCTGAGTTTAATCCCCAGCATCACAAAAGTGAATAAACAAAAAGAAAATAAATAGATAAATTGGATTTTGGAAGGTAAACTACTTTAAAAAAATGAAACTAAGATCAGGTCATATACAGAGAATCAGAATTTTCATTCCCATATAAGAATTTTTATTGTTTATTCTTGAAATTATAGCTTCGTATGAGTTGGCTTATAAGCCTAGCAACCAGATGACCCCCATAGAGTTACCAATTAAACACATTGTTTGTAATGGTAAAATATTGCATAAATACTTGGTTCAGTTTGGTTCTTCAATGTCTCCCAAAGGTCTCTGTGCTAAAGTATTGACCCCAAGGTGGTACTCTTAAGAGACAGTGAACTTTCATGAGGAGGGGGCTTGTAGGAAATCGTTAGGTCACTGGGGATTATGGGAATGGTCTCTAGTTCTCTTTCCTCTTCCTTTTGCTTCCTGGCCCTGAAATGAGAGGTTTAACCTTCTTATACACTTCCAAAATAATGTGCTATTACACTGCAGACACAAATGAATGGAGCTAGTTGATCATGGACTGGAACTTCTAAAATATTTTCTAAGTTATCTTAGTTACTTAATTATAGTGGTGGAAAGCTGACAGATATAATACAAATCTAGAAGTAATTATATAAAAGTTCCACTCTGTGACAGATATAATAATAATCTAGAAGAAATTATATAATAGTTCCACTCTGTGATTGATGGACCATTTCCTATTTAGAAGAAAAGGTTACACAGTTCAGTGCATTTAAAAAAAAATCCTATATACTAAGAAAACAGAAAAAAATGAAGTACCAGGCTCTAGTTTATCTGTTTTATTTTTGGATAAGACATTTTTGGCTGGGTGAATTATGTCTTAGACTCTGTTAGCCTGGAAAATAACCCTACCCACTTTTACCCCCACTAATGGAAACATTGGTTTTGTAAGTGAAAAAAGAGAGGGTTTATTTTGTGTGTTTTTGTGGGACAAGAGAGACCACAGGGAATGGGAGATATTAAATAATATATTTTTCCATTTATTCTTTCAATTTGAAATTGTCTTGAAAAAAAATGAGTAAAAATCTCGATGATATCCAAAGCAAGAACAAAGACTAGAGCCATATAAGTTGCTATAAAGAGATGCTATGAAACTGCAACCTCTTCAGGGTTGTTTGTTCCATTGGCACAGTATTTAAAAAGGAGAATCTTCTTGTTCTTTGCATTAAAATATAGCAATAATAAGGGATTGGAGATTTGTGCTACATCTCCATAATGCAGGTGATCCCATAATATCCAGTAACAGAACTGCAGTTCTCAAAGTTTATATTGCTTTGGCAAAGATCTTTTCTTGTCTGAGTTAGTCAAGGTTCCAGGAGGAGGGAGCTTCCTTTTGAAACATATTTCCATAATCCTTGCAACACTAGGAAAGATAGGCACCTTGGTAACCTGCATGTTGGATTGTAAGATTCTAGGGACAGTCATATGTAACTTCTCTTATTTCATTGACTGGATCAAGTTGAATGGCCACATTCATCATTTCTCAGGACCCCAAACTTCAATCCTTTCACATGTCCTGAAGACAAAAATACGGAAAAATTCAGCAAATAGACTTGTTGCTTTCAGTTTTTCACAGTAACTGAGTGATTTTGAGTGCATGGTAAACATTCATTTTGGGTTCCAGAGCTAAATAGAAATTTTGTTTAATAACTCATGTGCTGTTTAAATTAGCATGTTTTCTGTAAACATAATCTAGACACACAAAAGGTATGTAGTCAAAAGTTAGTGAGACATGGAGAATTTGTATTCCATATGCTTTTGAGATTTGTTTGAGTAAAAAGTGCTATAGAAAAACACAACTAATTTAATTAGAGGTATTTTTAATTAATATGTTTGCATTATTACTTAAGTGAACAAACTTTGATGTAAATCATTAGGTATAACATAATTCTACTTTTGTAACAAAATTGTCTTATTCAAATCTCAACAAAAAGCAGATGATTTTTATGTCTTACATGAGGAAGAGAGGATGCAAGACAGAGGCTAACTTGGATCCAATTTACCGGGATCTTAGATCAGCTGTTTATTTCATTCACACTAAGTTAAGTGAATACATGCCCTAAATATGAGATTCAAAGTACTATGTGTGAAGTGATCAAGGGGATATCATTTCATGAAAAGTTCCTTTAAAAATGATTCCTAAACTGGGCGTGGTGACAGACGCATGTAATTCCAGTACTTGGGAGGCTGAGACAGGGGGATCGCTGATTTGGGGCCAGCCTCAGCTAATTAGTAAAGTCCTCTGCAACTTATTTAGACCCTGTTTCAAAATAAAGAATAAAAAATAGGAGCTGGGCTTGGTGGTGCACACTTGTAATCCCAGTACTTGGGAGGCTGAGACCGGAGTTTCCAGGTTTGTGGCCAGCCTCAGCTACTTAGTGAGGCCCTCTGCAACTTAGTGAGACCTTGTTTCAAAGTAAAGAATAAAAAAATAGGACTGGAGGTATAGCTCTAGGGTTCAATCCCCAGTACTGAAAAAAAAAATAGGGCTGGGGGTATAGCTCAGAGGTAGAATGCCCCTGCATTCAATCCTCAGTACTGCAAAAACAACAACAAAAAAAGTGATTCCTCAATGTGTGAGATGGGCTTATGATTGCATTTCTCTCTTGGGATCTAGAAATGCAACCACCAAAGATTAACATATTATATATCTACAGAGTATACCAGAGTTGAAATATATATTACTTAACTTTATAAGGTACTTACTGAAAATTTCAAAGTTGTTCTAAGGAAAGAATCCTGTGAAACAACCCAGAATTTCTCAATTCTGAAATGTCCCTTTTTTATTCATCTCCATGGCATAGGAAAGAGGAAAGTACATTTCCAGTGGAGGGTACATTTTCTGGGCATAACATTCTAAAAACTAGAGATGAGACATGGAAACAAATGATACCTTCATTGAAACCATTTGGGGGAACTGCCTGAATTTCCCCTGCTTTATGCTACCTTGGGCCAGAGATATAATGAATGTTAAAATGTTTCAGGCAGTTGATCACTTCTTATGTAAATATAAATGTAATAATATCTTTATATCCCATTTATTGTGGATGGAATATATATATATATGAATATTGTTTCTTTTATTGTTTTATATATATTGTTATATATATGAATTTTTGTTTCTTTTATTGTTCCTTTTCTGTAAATCTTGCTTGATATTATGCACTTTTTCTCTTGGAAATAGATGACTTGACTTATTAGCTTGACTAAGATTCCTGTTTCTATCAGGATATTTTCCAATGCAACAGTATTATGGAAAGTTTTATGAAACAGAGACTTTCTGGGAACTAATTGGCTGTTGTCACAATTTATATATTTTCATAATCAGTGTCTGGTTTTTTGTTGTTTTTTTTTTGCTTTGATATTATTATTTGGATGGAAAAATGATGCAAAGAATATCAAATGTTTCTGTCTTTTGCTTAAGTGACTGCCAGATATTAAGCAATGGTAATAATGCACTTCCTTTGAAAAAATAATCACAGACCATGCTCAAGTAATCATTACCACAAAAGGAAGAATACTAGATTAATCACACCCTTAAGCAAACACATCTGAAACTCAAATATATTTTAGAAAGGCACTACAGTTCCAGAGGCAACAGTCTCTCTCTTTGTTATTGTTATATGCAGAAGTTATGCATTCCTAATTTTTCAGTTCTATAATTACCAAGTTTTATAGAAATCACTACTGGAGAGGTACCTGAATGACATATTCTTTGAGTACATTTTAAAAGTAAATTTCCATCACTTAATAGCTGAACAGAGATTTCAGAAGTTGGAAGCTCAAATTTCTCAGTAGAGGCCATTAAAAGTTTATCCAAATGAGAAATTGTCGATTTGGCTGAATCACCCTTTACCTTCGTGGAATAATGACTTGGAAAGAAAACTCTCTGGGTACCTCAAAGGATTTTGAAAACATACTTTTCCCCCAGAAAATTGTTTTAAATGCTGTTTCAGAAATTGAAGCTCACCACACAACCTTACACACCCCACCAGGAACTGTACATAGCCAGTGATGCTCATTCTCCCTACTCTCTGAGGATTTGGAAATGGATGCCAGGTCTCCAAATGTATTAGATCTCTTCTTTAAAAAACTAAAAAGGAATCTTGAACTTGCTAAAACATATCATGTTTTAGAAACTGAAAACAACCCCATTGCTTACATATCAATAAAAAGTGTAGGTAGAAGTCATAAATTTAAGAAAAGTCTTCAATAAGATGATACTTCTGCAGTGACAACAGACAACCCATCCCTGTAACTTTTTAGAAATTGAAAATAACCCCATTGCTTACATATCAATAAAAAGAGTAGGTAGAAGTCATAAATTTAAGAAAAGTCTTCAATAAGATGATACTTCTGCAGTGATGACAGGCAACCCATCCCTGTAACTTTCAGGTGGCCACCTGCATTGCTGGAGTTTATAGGAGATAATAAGCTATGGAAAAGTGTAAGCCTGTTCCATGGATTTCTGAAACTTTCGAAATTGGTGTTGGTAAAAAGTTAAAAAAAAACTCTTCTAAAAAATTATTCCACCCTAAGAAGAACTTGAAATGGAGCCACTCTACTATTTCACAGAAAGAATGGGATTTTATAAAAAGTAAAAATAACATGCTCTTTGAAACACTAGAGGAGTTTAACACCCTGTGCCAGGGACTCAATGACATATCAACATAAAAGCACAAGCGTTTTACCATGGTGAACTTGTTGAAGGGTCATGAGGCACGAATAAGCCCCAAGGCAAGTTAGTAACATGGGAAAATAATCCTCGGTAAGGACCTGAAGAGAGCAATCCAAGAATTCAGTATGTGAAAAATAAGATAAGTCTGTTAAGTAGACATGGATGTTTAGCTATTGTTTTTATCTTGTCTATAAAATTGATACAGAGAAATCTTATTCTGAGCTTTTGTTTTAATGGATTGATGGCTTGAACTCTAGAATTACTTTGCCTTGTAGAAGGTTCAGAAATGGAAGGCATCAGTTTTATGTCTCTACCTGCATACCCCTTCATTTGTCTAGCTCATAATAGGAAGAGATAGGCAGTTAATGGAGAGGAAGTAAAATGATAAATAAATGAATGAGAAAAGTACAGGTGCTGGATTGAAGTGGCCTTATTTATATGGGCACATGCTTTATATTAGGTGGACAGATCTCCTGGGAGGTACGAACTAAGCTGAATGTTGGGGACAGAAAGGTGTCCAGTAGCCATCATAGAAGGCACATTTCATGGAAGGAACAAAGTGTTAGGGTTGGGATAAGCTTGGCTTACTAAAGAAGTGGCAGGAAGGACAGTGTGGGAGAAGTGGCATGAGAAAAGTGAAAGAGTGATTTCAAAATAGTCATACAAAGTTGGAAGCACAGATAGCTTCTTCATCATTTTGCCCTTAACAATCAACCAACCAAGCAATCAACCTCCACCACTAACAGTACCAAAACAAATTATGTCTTAGATTAACATTAATGAGCTGGATTGAAAACTATGAAGCAAGAGAAGCAAAAAGGAAAAAAAAAAACCTTTGGTGAAAGAAGATTGGAATACATTCCATTAACCTCAAACCATCATCAGGGCTGGTCAGAATCCTGAATGAAGCAACATCCTTTCCTTTCTAATTTTCAGAGATTTTTGTTTATTTGTTTGTTTGTTTAAAGGTGACTTAAAAATTCTGATTATTTCAGGATTAGCTGAGCTGAATACAGCATCCTGGAGTAGTGAATCGGAATAAGACTTGGATCTAGACCTTCTTATTATAGGGTGGGTAGCTCAAATTTTTCAGTTCACTTAGTTTTGAACAGACTCCAGGGAAACTGAATTGTTTTAGCCATTATTAAGAATCAACTTTTAGTACCTTAAGAATTTCAATTCTACTTGGGAAACCAGGACAGTACCATAATGGTGCAATAAAGTATGTAAGGATAACCATAAAGAAAATACTTGTAAGTATGATTTGTATCCAGATATGCCATTTGACTGCCCAGGAGGGATTGACCAACTGAGATTTCCAGAAAATTTTAAGAGCACAAAAAAGACCTTTTGAATATTGAAACTGATGGGAAATCTTTACCTAAGACTTATGTGAATAACTGCACATTTCTTTACCTTTATCAGACAGTTAGTTATATAATTTATCATAAAGTTGTGGTACTTTTATGTGTTTATTGAAAGGTAAATTTCTTAACTCCCTGGCAACTTAAAACTGGATGAAAATATAGCTTTTTATGCTTAAGACTTCTGCTAATGAACAAAAATAAAAGTAGGGTTTCCCAGAAAATTCTGGGCTTGTACTATGAAATATTTTTGGTTAATGAAAGTATTATTAAATATGTAAAATAATTCATCAATTAAATTATTATTATTATTATTATTATTATTATTATTATTATTAGATTTAGCTTCATTTAAAAGACTTGGTCTGGTCATTATAAAATTCTGTCTCACTGATTCTTCATTACTTTTAATTATTTAGTATAGAGGTCCCAGAGCCACATGCTTCATCTTTTATAGCTTCTTTGAGACTCACCCCTAAATTTTATTGTTCTATTCAAATCGTTTTTATGACTTAAATCCTGACTGATTCTCCACTCAGAGAATCTATCTTCACAAGTCAAGTCAAATCTCCTAAATTTTTAGCCACATAATTTCCTATTACTAAAATGTATGCTGCATTGTATAGTTTTAAGAAAAAATATTCCAAATGTGTCATCTCTAGGTTATGACACATTTTCCTGTCCATTTATTTTTAAAGTCATTCTAATTATTGAATTAAAACAATGTCATGAGCAGAATGGTTTCATAAAAATGTATATTCCCCCAAACCTGTGAATATGTTATATTAACTTACAAAACTTTGTAGCTACAATTAAGATGAGTGACATTACAATTAGGATTTTGCTCTAAATTATCCAGATGGGTCCAGTCTAATCACATAAGCCTTTAAAAGCAGAGAACTTTCTATGTTTGGAGGCAGAGATGAGAAATCAGAGAGATTCCATGTGTGAAAGAGATTTGATACAGCCTTACTGCCTCTGAGATACAGAGTTCACATGCAAAGATCAGAGTGAGGCTTCTAGAAGCTAAAAGTAGACCTCATCTGCCTGCAAGGAAACTGGGATCTCAATCACACACTTACAATGAACTCGATTTTGCCTACTGCTAGGGAAAAAAAAAAAAAAAAGCTTAGAAGTAGCTATTCTTCAGAGCTTCCAGATAAAGTCCTGGCCTATTAGCATTTGCTACTTCTAAACACCCTTCCTCATTATCAAAATAGTTAGATGGAGATGAGGAATGTTAATGCTATTAGCACTCAATGAAAGCTTTCTACTATGTGTATTCAGAAGGATGTTAAAGAACACCGAAAATAACAGATGTTTAATGAGAACCTGAGTATCCCCTGGAAGTTGTTTATATTCAGAGCAAATGTCAACAGCAATCTTCACTGCTAGGTTATCTTTAAAATGTGTTTAAGTCAAGTTGGCGATTAGCATGCTGTCATTAGAAACAATTATGCTGAGGACATATAACCTCATTCTCCACCTTAGTTCGGCTATTTTCAATAAATAAGTCACTGCCATTGGATTTTGAAACTCAAAACTGTACAGGAAAAGAATATTAAATACTAAGCTGACAAACACATCATTTTCTCCAATGAAAAGAAGAAATCTCTTGTTTCAACTCCAATTTCAGCTACTATCATGTGCTGTTTTATTTTTCAGACCCTCAAAGATTATATAAAAATAAAAGTTAAATATTTGTATTTAAATTTTCACATATTTCATACCTCTTTCATTTAGCCTTCTCTTTCCTTCCATTTAACCATTTTTAGCAAGAATGTCTCACTTCTTATTAACTTAAATTTTTTGATGTCACAGTATTTGATAATAAAAAAGTTGCAGAACACACCTCTGCGTGCTATTTATAAACATTAAGGATATATTTGAAAATAAGAACAAAAATGTATTTTATAACCAAATTAAATTATTTAAAAAGATTCTGAATTCTGCCAATGCCTTTTTATGATGTTCCTTTATATAGAATTTCCAGCTTTTTACAGAAAATATTTATTCTAATAAAATAATTTTTCTTTCACTCATTTTTGTCAAATGACTTACTCTTTCTTTGTAATGCCTCTGAAATAATGTGGATCATTAAAAACATTATTGAATGCTTTAGGATTATTTAGGATATGAAATTATATAGTACAGAAGTCTTTAACTTAAGTTCTTAGACTTCCCATATTATCAAAAAATATGTTTGAATTATAGGTATCCAAAGGGTGAATAAAGGATTTTATAAAATCATAAATTGGTAACTATAATTTCTATGTGTTCTTGTTTCCTGTTATAGTTCTACTTCTTGTTTATTTAAGAAATGTAGATATATGCTAAAATTAAGAGCTCTACCTTGGCTATGACTTTCTTGATCCATTATTTAACTTGTCACTCTTTCATTTGTTTGTCTATGCATTCAACATGTATTTATTATTTATTATATGATAGGTAATGTTTAAAATCTCTAGGGCTAAACTAGGGAGGAAATAGTATTAAAAGGCATGTTCCTACTGAAGCCTCATTATAATTGTCAAGGAATATTGATTATTGATGGAGTGATACAATATAGGTCGAAAGAGATTATATATACATATTTCCATATATTTCATATACTTAATTTATCCTGAATTATGACTTGCATGTGTGTGTGTGTGTGTGTGTGTGTGTGTGTGTGTGTGTGTGTGTGATACTACGGCTTGAATCCAGGGACACTTCTACCACTAAGCAGCTCAACCCTATTTTATTTTTTATTTTGAAACAGGATTTCACTAAGTTGCTGAGGCCACCTTGAACATGTGATCCACCTATCTCAGCCTCCCAGGTACTGGAATTTTAGGCCTGCCCACCACCCCAGGCAAATCACGGCAATTTTTATAAGTTAATATTTAAAATATGAAACTGTAATTTTCCTTTAAAATTGTTAAAAATGCAATAAAATGAAATATACTGAAAACTGGCCCAGAACATGGTAGATGGCAGGAACAATTTGCAAACTGATTAACTTGAATGGGCAATTTTTTTTTTTCCATTTTATAGCTGGAAAATGAGGGACAAGCAAATGTTAAGTAACTAGTCTGAGATCACTCAGTGTGGCTGGTGGAGTTTGGGCTCTAACTCAGAAGTTCCTGATTCCCTGCGGTTGGGCCACAAGTTCACAGCCGCTGGCTCATAGCAGCTTCCGGAACAGAAAGGAGTTTTCCTGTAAGCTCCAGAGAGTGTTAGGAAGCCACATCAGCACCAGCGCCTTCCGAAACCAGGCTGTGAGGAAGGTCCACAACCGCGAGCTTATTGCTTTAACCTTTCCACCCACACGGCGGAAATTCGCATCCAGGTAAGCCTTGCCAAAAGAAAGAAGGAAGAACGATAACTCTGGGGAATAACAGCCTTGGATGAAAATTCAGAGTGCACAAAGCCTGGGAAAAATTAATTTTTTCCCTTTAATAGAAGCCAGAAATTAAATGCAGCATTCTTGGTGGCTTGTTTCTGACCAATATATTTGCTTTTTCACAAATCCTGAATGAAAATGACCTCAACTCCAAGTGAAAATTAGAGGCAGGCCAGTAAACGACCAAGGCTCTGGAGATCCAGAAGCTGAAGATGCCGAAGAGCTAAACAGTTAAGTCTGGGGTTTGAAGATAAATTAACTTGGATCCAAGTACAGCTAAGTCAATTCTAAATCTTCCGTCTCATGAAATACTGGGTTTCCAGCCTTGCTCGATTGCAGTGCACTTGGGTGGGCTCAGAAGCTGTGAGAGGAAAACAAAATTAAATGCTTTGGAATTGATTCAAGCTCTTGGACTGCTAACATTCAACACATGAGAGTAATGATACTTATAACTCACATTAAAAAATAATAAAAATCAACGCAACACAGAACTTGATAAATAACAACCACACTCAGAGGACCTGATTCTGTAAGGAGAATGGGTTCTCCATTGAGATTAGTAAGCTGCTGCTGTGGCCTTAAGAGAAACAGGGCAAACATGCTTTTCCAGTGAGAGATGTGATTCATTTGAATTTTCTCCCAGCCCTTACTTCAACTATACAGCTAGACATGCAACACACAGAGGTCTGTGTAACAGGTTTTATTTTTAATGTGCTTTTATTGGTGCATTATCATCTCATATCATAATGTAAATCATGTTGACATTGACATACATGAACACAGCACTTGGTGCCATCCCACAGCCTCCCTGCCTCCTCCCTGATAATGGGATTTTCACATATGTACACACAGTTGATGTTAGTATTTCCAATAATGAATCTCAGTCTCCCTCAGCTCCTTCCCTTAGACCACTTCCCTGGCTTCACTGAGGTTTCTCCTCTATTATCTGGAGTCCTTCTGGTGTCCCAGTTACTTCCTAGCTTGCACATATTAAAGAAAACATATATCCCTTCACTTTCTGCGACTGGCGCTCACTTAACATACTCTTCTCCAGGTCCTTCCATTTTCTTTCAAATGACATTATTTTATTCTTCTTTATTGCTGAGTAGAATTCCATAGTGTGTTTTTTCCATTGTTTTGTGATCCACCCATCTGTTGATGGACACCTGAGCTGATTCCATAATTAGGCTGCTGTGAATTGTGATGCTAAGAACATGGATATGCATATATTACTGTAGTTCTCTGGTTTCAACCTTTTTGGAAAGATACCCAGGAGTGGTATAGCTGGATCATATGGTAAATCCATTCCCAGTTTTCTAAGGAATCTTCACACTGATCTCCATAGAAGCTGAACTAGTTTGCAATCTTACCAACAGTGTAGAATTGTTTCTATTTCCCCACATCCTCACCATTTATTATTATTTCACTTCTTAATGATTGCTATTCTTGTTGGAATGAAATCTCAATGTAGTTTTGATTTGGATCTCCCTAATTGCTAATGATGTTGAACATTTTTTCATGTAGAATTGACCATTTGTATCTCTTCTTTTGTAAAGTGTCTATTCAATTCAGTTGTCCATTTCTTGATTGAGTTATTTGTTTTTCTAGTATAAAGTCTTTTAAGTTCTTTGTACATTCTAGATATTAATTCTCTGTCAGAGGGATAACTCATAAAGATGTTCTCTCATTCTGTGGGCTTTCTCTTTAGACTCTTGATGGTTTCCTTTGATGTGCAGAAACTTGTTAGTTTAATGTCATCCTACTTATTAAATCTTGTTTTGATTTCCTGAGTTTTGGGGGTCTTGCGGAGGAAGTTTCTACCAGTGCCTATATGTTGAAGTGTCTAACCTATGCTCTATTCTAGTAGCTTCACTGTCTCTGATCTAACTTCCAGGTTTTGATCCATCTCGAATTGATTCCTGGGCAGAGTGAGAGGTATGGATTTAGTTCCATTTTTCCACAAATGGATAACCAGCTTTCCCAAGACCATTTCTTGAAAAGGCTGTATTTTCTCCAGCATATGTGTTCAGCCTCTTTGTTGAATATAAGCATGCAGATTTGTCTCTGTATCTTCTATTCTGTTCCATTGGTCTATGTGCTTGTTTCTGTGCCAATACCTTGCTGTTTTAATTATTACAGCTCTATAGTATAATTTGAAGTCAGAAATTGTGATACCTTCTGCATGGTTCTTATTGCTGAGAGTTGCTTTGGCAATTATGAGTCTTTTGTTTCTCCATGTGAAATTTATGACTGATTTTTCTAGGCCTATGAAGAATGACATTGGTATTTTGAGAGGGATTGTATTGATTCTGTAGATCACTTTTGGCAGAATGGCCATTTTGATGATATTTATTCTGCCTATCCAAGAACAAGTGATATCTTTCCATCTTCCAAGATTTTTAAAAATTTATTTCTTTAGCTTTTATACTTCTCTTTTTTATTTGTGCATTTTTATCACACATCTTTGTTAGGTACAAGCTGGTAGAGGCATACATGTACACATCTCTCTTTTAACCTTTCCCCAATTCTCCCCACATTCCCTCTCGCCCTCCCTCCTTCTCATGTTCGGTTTAGTGATTGACTTTGATATGTTTGTGAAAGTACATCATGTATTTTAGGGTGTTCCCCCCTCCAATCACGTTCAGTTAAGTTACCTTCTTTGCTCATATAAGGTTTCTCCTTCTTCATCTAGAGTCCCTCTTATGACCTAATTTCTCCCTAGCTTTTGCATATTAGGGAGAACATCGGATTTTTTTTTTACCTTTTGTGACTGATTAATCTGACTCAACATAATGTTTTCTAGTTCCATCCACTTCCCTGCACATGACATGATTTTGTTCTTCTTTATGCCTAAATAAAATTCTGTTGTATACATATCCCCTAGATTTATAATCCATTCATCTGTTGATGGACATCTTTGCTAGTTCCACAGTTTGGCAATTGTGAATTGTATGTCTATAAACATAGATACACATGCATTGGTCTGATAGTTTGGTTTCCATTCTTTTGGGTAGATATCCAGAAGTTGTATTGCTGGATCATATGGCAGGTTCATTCCCTTTTGTCTGAGATTCTTCCATACTGTTTTCCAAAGTGGCTGCACTAATCTGCAGTCTTACCAACAATGTATTAGGGCCCCACTTCTCTACACCCTCACCAGAATTTGTTGTTGTTTGTGTTTTTGATGATTGCCTTTCTAATTGGGTTAGGTGAAATCTCAGGGTAGTCTTGATTTGCCTCTCTCCAATTACTAATGATGTTGTACATTTCCTCATACAGTTATATAATTTTCATTATAGAAGTCTTTGACTTCTTTGGTTAGGTGTATTCCTAGGTATTTTTTTTTTTTTGGTTTTTGAGGTTATTATGAATGGAATTGTTTTCTAGTAACAGGTATTTAAATATTGAGGTATTTAAATTAAAAGTGTATCGTCCAGGTACCCATTAGTATTTTAAATCTTGAGTAAACAGCAGTGCACAAGAGAGGAAGAGCTAGATCCCTGTCCTCACCCAGTTTATATATCAACTGTACATGTGAACTCAAGTTAGCTGAAATGATACAAATTCTCCCTCTCAAGTGTCACTCATTGGTCAAGGGTGGCTGCAGGTTTTTGTGAGGTTTTTGTTTGTTTGTTTGTTTTTATTTTTGTGCATTTTTTGGCTGGGCGATACTGGGAATTGAACCCAGGGTCATTCCACCTCCAAGTTATACCTCCAGTCCTATTTTTAGTCTTTATTTTGAAACATGATCTCGCTAAGTAGCTGAGGCTGGCTGCGAATCTGCTATCCTCCTGTCTCAGCCTCCCACGTACAGGGATTACAAGCATGTGCCACCATGCCTGGCTTGGCTGCAGGCTTACTACATCAGAGATTCCAAGTTAATGATTTGGTTGCAGTTTATCTTTGTGCTATTCAAATAGAGTGAAGTTTTATTATCCACTGCTTCCTGTTTCAGATCTTACCACACAGATCCACTTAAGAGAGGAAGATTGCATAGGAAACCTGCCCATCTTTAGGAATCCAGATCTCCCTCACTACATGACATCTTGTTCTGTCAATTGTTCTTAAATGCTGATCTCATCCTTGAATATCTCTGCTCAGAAAACTTCAATAGTGATCTCATGCATTGCATCTAAACTCTACTATATGGCAGAGCCTACCAAAACATGTTGATGCAAGGTGGGCATGGTAGCGCACGCTTGTAATCCCAGTACTTGGGAGGCTGAAACAGGAGGATCTGGTTCGAGGCCAGCATCAGCTACTTAGTGAGGCTCTCCACAACTTAGTGAGACCCCTTTTCAAAATAAAGAATAAAAAATAGGACTGGGGGCATAGCAGAGGTAGCATGCCCTTGTGTTCAATCCCTAGTACTACACACACACACACACACACACACACACACACACACACACACAAAAGTTGGTTGTTGCATTCACTGCTTCACCTGCTCTCACTCATTCCTTCACATCAACCACTTTCCTGTCTCCTTTTTTCCCAGTTTTCCTTCCTCCTTACTTCTCTACCTTCTTACTTCTTTTTCTTTTCTCTGTCTTAATCTCTGTCTCCTCCCTCTTTTCCTTCCTTCCTCCCTTCCTCCCTCCCTCCTTTTTTCTTTCCTTTCCTCTTACCATTGTTCCCCTCCCTTCCTTCTTTCTTCCCCTTCTCCTTCTCTCTTTCTCTCTTTTCTTTCATTTTTATCTTTTTCATGGGGCCATCTTAATTTCTAAGTCACTTTAAACAGATCTAATGTCAGCCATACTATTTAAGATTAAAAAAGTATAACTAGTACTAGTGATTTTTACCATTTGGACTTGACAAAGATCAGAAAGTTCAATATTACTCTCAGCTGATGAGAAGACAGGGAGCAGGCTCTTTTCTAACTAAAACTAGGGTTATTTGGTATACACAAAGAGGGTAACCTGATTCTAGCTACTGAAATTGAAAACACATGTGGCGTGTGAAAAACAATGTTATTTTTAAGAATTTGTCCTACAAATATATTTGAGCATAAGCAATAGGGTTTATAATAGTTATTCATTGTAGGACTTTTTTTTTTGGTCTTAGAAAGCTTTGGGGAGAAAATATCTATGTAAAACAACTTCCTAAATAAATCAATATCAGTTATACAAAGTTATGTTATTTGTATAAATATACTTTATTTAAATAAATAGTTTTTACATAAGATTAGTAAACACATCTCTATATACTAAAGTAGAAAGACATATGTGTTATATTGGATGGGAATAAAAGGAAAATCAAGGTTTCCAAAAATGTTTCATATATGTATATAGATAGATACACGTGTGTGTGTGTATATATATATATATATATATATATATATATATATATGTGTGTGTGTGTGTGTGTGTGTGTGTGTGTGTGTATGTACAGGCATGTATGTGTACAGATGTACATATATGGTTGTATACACATACACAAATAGCAGCATATACACAAATAATACCTATATACACAAATGGTACACACATGGTATATGTACAAATAGTATATATTTATTCTGCTATTTATGCAATAAACTGAGAATATGTATTTAATTTTACTTGCATAGACATATTCTGAAGAATATGAGAATGTCTCTCATATATGAGAGACTGGAAATGTTGCCACCTAAGGAAGTCAATTGGGACAAGGGTAAGAGGAAATATTTTCACAAAATGTGTTTTCAAAATTATGAAATTTAAGAAATCACTTTTGAGAAGTTTTGACTAAATATTGCCACTAAATGTTTTGCTCTTTGTAGTCATATGTTTCAATCACCTAAAATCAATATGCTCTTGATTGCTTAACACTAAATATGGTTTCAGTGCAATGGTGACCAAAGAGTGGCCTGGCACCTCCTGGAGATTGTTTCAAGCTACAAGAGTTACATGTTCTTGTGTTCAGGAAGGTTTCTAACCTCATCTAAGCAATTGCCAGCATGGCTCTAGCTCAGACAGGATGTGGCACAAGGTCTGATGGAAGGCTTTCCATGTTTCATGGACCATGGTATGTCCAGGAATCTACCACACGTCAGAGAATATTTCTTAATGTGGGTATTTTCAATTTTGAGAATGAACAATTACTGAAGACACTTCAGTACCTCTGAAAATCCCCTAAATGCGTAATGATTTTATAGTATTTTCCAAAAGAAAATAAAATACAAACATAACAAAAAATAGTGACATAGAATCTATTATGATGATAATTATAAAAAGCAACAGATATATTTTTGTTGATGCCAAATTATTTCTGGTTATAATGGGGAAAACTTGTTCTTTGGATAGTCATTATTTTATTTTTAAAAGCCAGTTACCTATAAGAAAGCTTTTACAGAATAAAAATTTTGCATATCTGTTCATTTATATTTTATAGTTTTTATACATACATTTTTCAAGTGATATATGTGTATATATATATTTTTAATTTTCCGTTTTGGGCTAACAAATTTATCCTAATTTTTATCCCTTTACAAAGCTTTCAAGCATATTTTCCTTTGTTTGGCACCATGTAAACACTGGGAATAGTTACTGAATGCAAACCAAACCACAAAATTTTACAGCCAACTTCAAAAAACTGACTCATAGAAACCTGGATATAGAATGGTTTTGCACATGATTTCTTTTGAATAGCTTATGCTTCTATCCACATATCTCATGGCAGTAAATTAGAATGCAAAAGCACATGCACACAGCAAAACAGTTATTTGCTTCCATTTAAAAAGAGGGGGAAGGGCAGGTACATGTCAATGGTACACAGATCTCTTAAAATCTAGGTGGAAAAATATTGCTACTCCATCATAATCTGGGAGAGAGACAATATTCTTTGATTAAGATCTGATTCTTTTCCTTAGCAGAACTTTCCATTCCATTATATTTTACTGCTTTTTGAAAGCAGCTCCCCAGTTCCTGGAATTTCATAGATCTCAGCTGAGACCTTTAGGTCTGCCCTCTGAGCTACTTTTCTTTCCCATAAGAAATAACCTGTGTTGGCAGCTGCTCAGCTTTCTCATCCTGCTCCTTTTTCAGATTGAACACTTATAGTCCCTCTTAGTCCCAACTAGTAGTAATTTTCTGACAAATTTATTTAAACATTTTATAGGATTTCTAGGCATTGGATTATATTTTAACCAATTTTTAAGCCATATACCCAATTGTTTTCAATAAGGTTACTCTGGGCAAAGTGTTTGGCTCATCTGGGACCAATTCTTCCAGATACCTGAATTTTTTTTTTTTTTTTCCGGATGAAAAGATCTATTCTACCAGAAATCTTTCTGAGGCTGTAGAGTTTTCCAGCAATATTTGAATGATCTTTCTCTGTATGACCCATTTTATTTTGAGAATCACTCACTTAAGGCTAGGGATAAGAAGAAACTTTGTCTTTCAGTTCAATTTGTCCTGATCTCTGTATGTTTCCTCTACATTTTAATCACAAAATAGTTATTTTTGTTCATCCTCCTTTCTCTTCATATGTTTTTAAAGGAAACAAAAGAAGACAAGTACTACTGTCAACATTCCACTTAGAAATCAGCCTCGTAAGATTCACGAGGTAATTTTGTAGCTTCTTTTTTGCATATATATGTATATATATATATATATATATATATATATATATATATATATAATTTAGACTCCAGCCAGTAGTTATCTTACCACTAGAGCCAGAGAAACTTAGTTGAGTGTCAGCAATCTGTAGACATATGATAGATTCCAGGCCAGAACAGCAGAACTGCAGAGGTAAGTCCAGACCAAATTACATTTATGCAAACTGGTGAGCTAAATATATTGTTATAATAAGCTTTCAGGTTTTATTTTTATACACCAGCAGATAAATGAAGTATTCTCAGAGTTAAACTATTCTTTTTGCTCCCCAAAGCCATTCTTCTATCTCTGACACATTATTAATTTTACTTATGCTTTGCATTCTATGGCATGACATACTTCTATTCTAGTAATCTCAAGCTCATATTTTATGGTACATTACAAAAACTGACCTTAGAATGCTTTGTCACTGTATGTATAACACTTTATTTTCCATTCATCAAAGGCATAGTCCATTTCTACTCCCTCTTGAACTAAGTCAGAGCTTTTGACTAATCGTAAGTGGCTAGATGATTTAGGATTTTAAAGATAGGTTTCCTTTAAGAAGTCTTATAGGGAGCTTTATCATACCCTGGGTAACCAGTCAATAATCCAAGATAACTTTGAGAATTGGAGTGACTTTAATGAGAGTTGCAGGAAACTGTCAAAAATGTATATGAGTCTATCTTAGACAAACCAGGTCCAATCAGCCACTCCCATCGTGAATACATGAGGGATTCCAATTGACACTATATAAAGCAGAGATGAGAGGTCCCAGCTGAGCCCTGCCCTAATTGCAGACTGTTAGAATCATTGTGGTGATTTGAACTTAGAATGTTCCCCTATCCCTGAGAGATGTAAGGTAGCAATGTTGTAAGCAGAGCTTGGTTCCTAAGGAGGGGTCCCTGGGGTGTGGTCTTGGGGATTGTCTTAGTCAACATTCTCAATGTTATAATTTAAAAGACCTGACCACACAAGTTAGAGAAAGGAATATTTATTTGCTCATGGTTTCTTTGGGAATTCTGGATTCAGTCCATGTGAGACTGGTGTCTGGATCTCAGAGCATGGCGGCAGGAAGCAGAGAGAGCACATGGCCTCTGCTTTTCATATCACAAAAGCCTGAAGCAGTGAATAACAACAAAGAGAGGAGGAACCATATATAATCCCAAGGCCCCACTCCCAGGTCCCACTTCTCCAACCACACACTAGTGACCCTGGCCACCACCCAAATAAATCTATTACATGTCAACCCTGAGCTTCATACATGAGCTCTTCAGGGGGCATCTCTGTCTAACCATGACAGGGAGTTTACATGATTCTCTCCTTCCCTTGCTGGCTTTCTGCTTCCAGCCCCCATGATATGAGGAGCAGATCCCTTGTGTTCTACTTCTCTCCATTTCCTACTGCCAGTCTCTGAGCTCTGCACACCCTCCTGACACAGACTAAAACTCTCAATCTCCAAAAACTGTGGACAAATTGATCTTCCCTCAATTACTGTCGACAGTCATTTTACATCACAGCTCTGAGGAGGCTGACTGAGACTATCATCAATACATAAGTACTTAAAAAAAACTACCAAGTTCAAGAGTTTTTTAATGAACTGAAAGCTAAATGAAATCCATTTATAACATACACTGTTATTAAAATATATGGAAAGATGTTTTGAAATCAAATAATCCTCATATTTAAAAAAGGAATGCCACATATTTTACTTTCTGACAGAGTGGTTATAAAGATGGAAAATTATAATGTTTGGAAAATATTTTATTGATCACAACCATATAGAACTTATTAATTTATCAACCCATTATTTTTGTTATTTTTTTCATAAATTTCTTGAATGATTGTGCTGTGCCTATTTATGTAATTGGATGTTAATATTGCAATAACCCTTAAGAAAAGTCGAAAGCCGGGCGTGGTGGCGCATGCTTGTAATCCCAGCATTCGGGAGGCTGAGACCGGAGGATCCGGGTTCGCAGCCAGCCTCAGCTACCTAGTGAGGCACTCCTCAACATAGTGAGACTCGGTTTCAAAATAAAGAATAAAAAATAGGGGCTGGGGGTGTAGCTTGGAGGTAGAATGCCCCTGAGTTCAATCCCCAGCACCACAAAAAAAAAAAAAAAAAGTCGACAGCAACAAAATCTGAAACTAAACAGACAGATTCAATACAAATATTGTAGCACATATTCTAAATATAGTAAGAAATACTCTCTTTGAGTTCTATACCTCAAGTAGGAAAAGTATATAACCCAACAGTACAGGAAATGGGAAAAGTTCTTCAAGAAATTTTAATGTAAAGAGCATCTTATTTTAATGAGAAAAGTCACAAAGTGAGCACAGGTACATTACCCATATACTATAATAGAACCAAGCTGTAGCACATTAAATAAATTCATTAGACATAACTGTGCAGGATTCAGCAATGGTAAATTAATACTATCTCTTTCATTATCTCTCTGAATCAATTCATGAAATGACAGATGTCAGATAATATAGTGCAAACTAAAAGCTTTATTATTGATAGAATCTGTTTCATAGATGTGACTTCTCACTATATTATAGTTTCTTCTCTAACTATAGACAGAAATCAGATAACTGTGGGTCTATTCCATAGGTACAGAGGTCTCCTTGCACACCTTAACCCAAAAAGAGAGAGCAAGTATAAATCTGTGTCCTTCTGATACTATAGCTATGAAAATAAGATATGTAAAGGAACTGGTCTAAGTATGTTCCATTCCTTCCCCTAAACTACCAATACGTTAAATTGTATTTCCTCATATTGAGAAAATTAGTGACAACAAGAGAGAGAAGTCAGAAATAACATTTTAAGTCTCTGTCGTATATTAGCATGAAGCTCAGAAAATGAAAATATCCCCTTGACTATGTGCATAAGCTATGGGTATCCCAAAGAAAATTAAATCAAAGAATATTAATTCATAGAACAAATAAGAAGATGTCATTAAAACTAAGCTTTATCTTAGTAGAAATATTCAATTGAAGATAAGTACAAATGTAAGCACATGTGTGTGTTTTTCTGCACATATGCATGTGTGCTTGGTAGCCTCAGGATCCCCTCTCATGGGTTCTGATCTGCCTTAGTTAAGGGAGATGGGATCCTTTGATTGTCTAGGCAAGATTAATTAGCCTACTCCAAGACCGGGTTATCAATTGATTCTACCAAAGCATGAGGCCTGAGGGCAAATCAGTGTGTTACTGTCTGAAGGAAGAATGGATTATAAAGTGGCCAAAAGACATTTCTGCTCAAATCCTTCTCCTAATAAATGAATTAAAATAAAAAAATATTTATTTAAGATGAAGCTGCAAATATGTTTTTATAGAAAATATAAATATTCTTTATAGATGCATATAAAAAGACTAATTAAAATCTTTAATTTAGTCATATGTAGCAAAGTAACAGATACTATTTCATTTTCTTTTTTGAGATCATAAGACAATTGAGTCTTTATGTCCTGATATTAAAAGATAATTTTCTAAAACTTTTCCAAGGAAACTTACAGGAAAAAGGATACTTAGGTGTATATGTTAACATACACTTATACATATATTTAAGCAGATATAATCTCATAAATGTTTAAAAGCATTGTGAAATTTTAAGAACTTCAAGCCTAAGTGCATTTATATAGTTGGAAATGTATGTTCTAAGTTTTATTTTATATGCATGTCTAAACAACATTTAAGTTATGTTTTAAAAGATAGGCTGACTATGAAAGCCAAATATTAAGGTAAAGAAAAATTCTATAGAATTGAGCTCATCAAAACATTTACTTTTTCAAAGGTTTCATGATGACCTGCTATGAAGCTGTATCATTAAAAATGTGTCATAAATTTAAGAGTTTCGCTCTTGAATGACTCACAATTATATGCTCAAGAGGAGAAGCACACTCATTGAATGCAAATTTCACCTCTGCTTTTTATAGGAAACTAGAATGTGTAAAACACCTTCTTACTAGTAGTCCTTTAATACGTGTGACTCATAATCAGCACCGCTAAGTAAAATTTACAAGTCAAGCATTTGTGAATCAGGAGGTAAAACCCCCATATACTACATTTTCTCTATGACAATGGCATAATGAGCCAGAGAACAGGTAATATTCTCCCTAACAGATGTTGAAAACCCTTAATATCAAACATACTGTGTGATTCATATCAGAAATATTTAGTTTTATTTCATTAAAATAGTTGCATAGGATCTTAAGGTGTTTCTAAAAGTAGATGTACATTTTTATTAAAGTGGATGAAGCACATGAACTGAATAGTTTTTAAGCTTCTTAATAAGTTAAGTGTTCCAATTGGTAACTTAAGAAATAATTAAGGTATTAAATTATGTATGGGAAAAAATGTATGTGGAATGAATAAAACTAGAATTCTGCAATGAATGATAAGTAGTTTGATTAGATTAATTATAATCTCATGATCACTACCTGTTCTGTAAGAAAATGTAAATAATCCAAGGGGGAAAAAAGTATAAGATAACACCTTGCCTGGCATGCAAAATTTTTACCTCTTTATAAATCTGAACTGTACTTTTACAGCCTGCCTATGTAAGGAAATGACTTCATAATCAGGGTGAGAACAATTGCAATCGCCTACAATGTCTTCCATTTCTGTTTTTCTCTTCTGTAGTTATCTCTTTGGCATCTTAGAAGATACTATTTACTTCCTAAGGAGAATAGATGCACCTAGGGCCATTGCTTCCTTTACCTTGTGCAATTTTGATCTCTTAACTCACATTATCTTTATTTTTAATAGTTTCCCTTTCTTATGGTTTGATTCTTCAAACAGCAAATATTCTCAAACCTCTTCAAAAAGAAAAAAAATCTAATAGATTACTCTGTCATTAATCTTCATTTCATATTGCAATCTTTTCTTCCCTATTTCTTGATTTCATGATTAAATTTCTAGAGGAATCCGGAATCAAATTCACCAGCTCAGGACAGACTAGTACTCAAAACAGAGAAGATACAGAAGCAGAGGAAAGCATGCTAATCTCAATGTCAACCTTGTCAAGCAGCCCTGTCTTGGGAAAAGTGATTGAGTGACTGTGAAACAGAGATGTTGCCTTACAGGAACATTCATTAGGAGGTGGAGTTGATTGGAACAAAAGGAAAATATCTCAGCACTCAAAACACTGCTCATATTTTTGTTCTGAGAAGCCATGAGGATTGTCCACTGTGTTTAACCAAGGTGTTAGCTTTTGAAAAGAAGTTTGTGTCCACGATGGAATATAATTGCACTGGATTTGTCACATGGGATCTTCTAAGCAAAAGGTGCTGATAAACCTTGCTCAAGAATGATTGAGGAATTCACTAAAGATGAGAATATCTTTCTCCTTATGTAAATTTTAGAACAGTAAGCCTAGTCCCAGTTTTTCTATGAAATATCTACTATCATTGTAGGACAATAAAGCTAGCGTTGCTTCTCACTCTTCCCTACAGGAGATTGGTTTACTTTGCAAAGTGCTGAGTAATCTCTTTCTTGAGAGGACGAAATGGATGAAAAACTAAATTCTCCTAAGTATGGAGTTTCAATATTGGGGTGCAACTCACTGCATGTACAGGTGAACATGTAGCTGTCTGTCATCTACATCTCTCTGTGGGGAACTTGTGCAAGAAACTCCAGCAAAGTGCTAATTTAGCTGCACCAGGATAAAGTGTGTCTTTTGCCCAGGTGTCTGGAATCTTCAGTCAATATATGTGTATGACATGATGGTAGACTAACTTATTAACTTGCCTTTAGAGTCAAATCTGATCCTCTTCACAGTTATCATCTTAATAATTCATTTGAGGGGCCCTGTTTCTTTTTTCCTGAGAATAATTCTTAAGTACACACCCTGAAATGTTGCCATTTCACGTCTACTCATGGGAAAAAAGTAGAAATATATATATTTTTTTGGTAATAAAATTGTTTGATTTTTAAATTTTGCAGTAAACTCTTAAGGCAGCAAGGAGAAGAAAAATAAAGCACATATTGAAGAAAAATTTAGAGGCATTGTCTCTGTTTCTCAAAAGTTGATGAGAAGTATTGATTTTGTATAAATGTTATAGACATGAATGTCCACTACATGAGTTACAGTTTATGTCACTGGCCACATGAAAACTGAAAGACAGACCCTGAGGAGGAATCACCAGCAACTGTTGGTTAAGAAGTTTATGAGCACTTACAGATTTAACATATGTGGCTGCATATGTCTTTCTTTATCACTCTTTAAAGCATGGAGTTTTCACTTGGATTAAAAGACTATTACAAGGTGTGGGGTCCTCTCGACGAAGGGGGCCCCTACCCCGATCTCCCTGGAGCGTCTACCCCGAAAGGGGGTTCCCCGCGGAAAAGGAAGGTCATGCTGAAATGAACACACGGCAGGGACTGAGCATCAGAGGACTCATGCATTTATTGCATGAGGGGCAAGGTGTTATATAGAGCTGAGCGAAAGGAGTGTCTCCTTGCAGGGCCAATCAGGGTAAATGTCATCTTGCTTTGGCCCAGTCCAAAAGGTGATCACGTGCTGATCACACTACCAGGGACCTATCAGTGGCTTGATCATGCTGAGGAGACATCCCTCGTCCAATCCTGGTCTCTGGTAAACACTCTTAGGCCTCCACCCTCGCCACTCCCCCTCTGCGCCATCTTTGATGCATTTTTTTCGTTTCCGTCGGGCGGGGCTACCACCTTCTCTCTGGGGATCTTTCCCCACAACAAGGCACTTTTGCTTATTTTAAAATTCATTCTCCTTTTGCAAGCACTGTCAGAAAAATAATGAAAAAAGTAATGGTTGGTTCCATTAACAGAGAAAAATTTTCATAGCTCCTGTTTTGTATCTGCGATAATAGATTCTTCAGAGAATCATAAAAGTAAGTTATAATGATGCTTTATTGTTTCAATAAATTGTGGAATCAAAATAAAAATTTGATGATCATCTGTTGGAAATGAAATACATGACATCACTGTGAATAAATGTTACTGTAAATTTGGTTTCAAAGTTTAATATGAATATCATTTTAATATTGAAGATAGAATGAATATACATTTTGGAGACACTATTATAGTGAAAATAACACTAATTAAATCGAGTATAAATATAGTTTAATTTTGTTGTAGTTTATGTGTAATTTAAAATGTATCACAATAATACATGAAATTGTGCTAATTAAAAGAAATTAGGTAATCCTCAATTTTTTTGAAAATGTTTATGTTCCAAAAATAAATACTTTGATAATTCAGCCTGTACTTTTTATTCATAATCAAATGACTTGAAATATGAACTGAAAATGATTATACATTTTATAAACAACATTTCTCAACTTTGCTTGTTGTTTCAAATCATTTGGAAATATTTAATACAAAAACGGAGAACCAAACTACTTCATCTGCTGGAAAATTTAAGTTACTTCTTAAAGATAAAAAGAGGGCAAGCAGGGAGACATTGATATTTCTCTCAAAATCATGAGGGAAGAATTGAAAAAAGTAAATGATGAGACTTCAAAGTGCATTGAGAAAGGGACCTGAGAACTATGTTTGTTAAGTGGATGGGTTTTTGTGTTCTGTCAATGCACTTTGGAGAAACTTACATCATGAGAAGAACTTCTGATGGAACTCATAGTTTTAATAGAATATATCTATATTTTGTACTACCATAGAGTGAAATTGAGAGGTACTAACATTTCTCTATACCTAATAAAGACATATGAAGTAAAAAGTACTTCCAAAATGAATTTGGTATAGTATGTATAAAATTTGTAATTGTATCCTAATACATTGTGTATTGAAAAAAATAAAAACCACAATTGACTCCTGTTTCTTTTTGTAAAATATATACTAGTATTTTATATATATATATATATAGTATATATGTAAAATATATACTAGTATTTTATATATATATGCAGAATAGCTAAGCAACAAAAATTTTGTGAAAAAATATATGATTGAAAGTCTCCCATTTTGTATTGAAAAAAATAAAAACCACAATTGACTCCTTTTTCTTTTTGTAAAATATATACTAGTATTTTACATATATATATAGTATATATGTAAAATATATACTAGTATTTTATATATATGCAGAATAGCTAAACAACAAAAATTTTGTGAAAAAATATATGATTGAAAGTCTCCCATTTTTTTTTAGCATCAAGACAATTTGATAAGGATAGAACTGAGAAAATTTATCTGTTTACCTAGTGAATATTAACTGAAATATTTGCTGAAGAGTACTTACAGATAGGAAAAATCTATCAAAATATTTGGGCACAAATATTAGAATATTGCAATATGCAATAAAGAGCAGCCTACCAAATTTTTCTTTATATCAGAAAGAAGCATATTAGTGTCTTTATGATATAAAGACATATTAATGTCTACAGAGAAAAGCGGGATGGGTTTAAGGAGGGAAACACACAAGAAGCATTATGCACAAAAATGAATGCATCACTGAATTTCACTATGATGTGTAAATTAAATTAAATTCTAAGAAGAAAAAAAAACTTTGAAGATGATTGTGTAAAATTGTGTGCACTCGCCGGGCGTGGTGGTGCACGCTTATAATCCCAGCATTTGAGAGGCTGAGACTGGAGGATCTGGGTTCGCGGCCAGCCTCAGCTACCTAGTGAGGCACTCCGCAACTTAGTGAGATCCTGTTTCAAAATAAAGAATAAAAAATAGGGCTGGGGGTGTATCTTGGAGGTAGAATGCCCCTGGGTTTAATCCCCAGTACCACAAAAATAAATAAATAAAATTGTGTGCACTCTTAAAAACATACCTCTAAATGGAAAAATACATAAATAAATAAAATTTCAGAAAATACCAGTGACCTAGAATTTAAGAGATTGGTCCATCTAAGTCAGATATGGTTATGAAAATAAATGTGCATGAAAGATAATTGTTCTGCTTACATTATTTTATTTTTATTTATTTATTTATTTATTTTTGGTACTGGGGATTGAACTCAGGGGCATTCTACCTCCAAGCTATAACCCCAGCCCTATTTTTTATTCTTTATTTTGAAACCAAGTCTCACTAAGTTGCAGAATGCCTCACTAGGTAGCTGAGGCTGGCCGCGAACCTGGATCCTCCGATCTCAGCCTCCCGAATGCTGGGATTACAAGCGTGCGCCACCACGCCCGGCTTATTATTTTATTTTTAAATGCAGCTGTAATGTACATGTGGCTTTGGAAAACTTTCTTCTTGAAAATAGTTTGAAAATGAATCTATTTTTAAGTTTACTAACATAAAATCAATTTAGTTGTCAACCAATAAAATCTAAAAAATAAGTAATTCTTATTGTCTTTAGTGTGCATTTTACTCCCCTAAGCCCAGAATGAATAATAAATTTTACAGTCAACACAGTGCTATCCAGTAATATTACACTACATTGGAAGTCTGATTTCATACCTATCTCTGAGGAGTATTTTCCTCTATTTCTTATTATAGAATTAGTTGAACTTAATAAACCTACATTTCAGAGGTAAAAATATCTGCCTTCTACAGGAGATTTGTTGCCAAAATTACCCTCTTAAAAATGAATTGCATCATGAGGTGAATTCCTTTTAAATACTTTCATCACCAACTCCTTCTGTTCTGCATGCTAATATTTAGTTTCCTAATAACTAAACAAAGACCCTCACCCACACAGGCTTGCACAACTCCCCCAAGCAACACACATGCATCTATGCAAGTGCACTCGTGGATTCCTCTCTCTTTCTCTGTATCTCTCTCTTCCTCTTTCTTCCTTTTCCCTAATCCTCACCTCTACCTCTATCTCTATCCTCTCTTTCTCTCTCTTTTTTGACTTCCCAGAATTGTCTGTGATTCCAGAACTTTGCACATTTGTGTGTGTGTGTGTGTGTGTGTGTGTGTGTGTGTGTGTGTGTGTGTTACTGGGGATTGAACCCAGGAGCATTCTACACCCAAGCTATGCCTCCTGCCCTATTTTTTTTTTTTTTTTTTTTTTTTTTTTTTGCGGTACTGGGGATTGAACTCAGGGGCATTCTACCTCCGAACTATACCCCCAGCCCTATTTTTTATTCTTTATTTTGAAACCGAGTCTCACTAAGTTGCGGAGTGCCTCACTAGGTAGCTGAGGCTGGCCGCGAACCCGTATCCTCTGGTCTCAGCCTCCCGAATGCTGGGATTACAAGCGTGCGCCACCACGCCCGGCTTCCTGCCCTATTTTGTATTCTTTATTTTGAAATAAGGTCTCACTAAGTTGCAGAGGGTCTTACTAAGTAGCTGAGGCTGTCTGCGAACCTGCGATCCTCCTGTCTCAGCCTCCCAAATACTGTGATTACAAGTCTGTGCCACCGCTCCTGGCTCTATTCTTTTGTTTGAACCTCTATTTATTCCTAACTCCATCTGGCAACATCTTTTTAGGTTTTTCAGTTCTCATCTGGGCAATAAAGTTTTCTTATATTCTCTAACTCACATCCTCTCTTAAAACAGTAAGTTTTATTTATTTATTTATTTTTTCACTTTCCTATGTCTCTCCTATAGTGTGAGCTGTCTGTGGCAGAGGACTGAAGATATTGTTGTGTTATTGGCAGGGCAGATAGTACATTCAGTATAATTTACATATATGTTGTACTTTTATTGTGATCATGCAATGGATTCAGAGAAGAGCCATTTCACTCAAGTAATCAGTGTCCATACCTGTATTTATATTTACTATTCCAGTTACTTTTAAAAGCTTGAATTTATGTTTGTTTTTTAAGTATTAAATAAAGTTGTTTATATGAGTTTGCATCCTTTTTGAACAAAATATTCAGGGAGTGCTGATTTAAGAGAGAAATTTACAATTATTCAATCTTTCTTTTTTCTTAAAAACTTGATCACGACATGAATTCTGGCTAAAATATTACTTAAAGAACATTTCTTTACATGATAGATTTGTCTTAATTTATTAAAGTTAAATTTTTTTCAAGTTTTCTACATTATTAGAGAATGAATGTTATTATAATCTAAATAACATTCCTTTTGACAATATGTAATTTCTCACAGACTCTCTGAGTGTGGCAATCATGGGACATGAAATTTGAAATGCTCAACCTAGTGTTAATGATTCAACAGAGGATTCATTGGAGCAAAACCACTTTGAGAGTCATTCTTAAAAAATTATCTCATCTTTGAAATAATGATTCATGACTAAAGAAGTCTCACTATTCTAGGAGGAAGAGTTGGAAATAAGATGTGGTAGGAATGGATTGGGACAAGGAATTCTCCAAAGAAAAAAGGGGTATTGTCACATTCCTAAAAATCTATTTCATTAGGTTATACTCCTGTGTCTGTTGGCACTTGGTATTTAATTCAAACTTTAAAACACTACATTAAGCATTTATACTTAATTTCTGAACAATACATATGTGTGTGTGCAAGCACATATGTGCACACACACACAAACACACACTTCTTAAATTTATTTTTAGTGAATTTTATGGAAAATCTGGTACATTTTTCCAGAGATATACATGACCTAATTGCAGGAAAACAGAATAAAAACATATTTTCATGTGCAAATTTCACCTAAGCAAGGTAAATTTGTGCTGTGAAAGTTGAAATTTGCCAATAAAATTACCAGGTAATAACATGTTTGATCAATAGATTCCTAAAATGTGTGCTGTCATTACACGTGGTTTGAAATGAGCCTGAATGGTGCTTTTTTTCAATTGTGTGAGGATGTAGATTTACAAGTAAACTCATTTTTGTATAAAATAACTGTGCATACCAAGATGTGGTGGTACATACCTGTAATCCCAGTACTTGAGAGACTGAGACAGTAGGATCACAGGTTTGAGACCAGACTTAGCAACTTAGAAAGTCCCTCAGCAATTTAGAGAAATATTGTTTTAAAATAAAAATAAATAAATAAAAGGTCAGGAAGGTGTAGCTCAGAGATAAAATACCCCTGGGTTGAATCCCCAGTACCAAATAAATAAAAATAAATAAAATAATTGCACACATAATTCTAGAAATTATGTAGGAAATGCATGAAAAAAAGTATAAACCACCCCATATTCAAGTCATTAAAGCAATCTTAAAGAGCTTATAACAAACACTTCATAAATATATTTTTTATTAAAAAAGCTACATTAAAACCTTTTGTTACAAAAATACTAATTTAAGAGCTTTAGGGAAATTTGGATTAAACATATGCAAGTTTTTATCAGTTGCCTATTCCATCTTTATCACTCTAGAGTGGAAGGTAGCATCAATGGGAAAATACACAAGCTCAAGAAGTTACACAAGGATCACCAGATGTTAGGACAATTATTCAAACAAGACTAGGTGGGTAAGCCTTGGCTACGTGTTTTGCCAACTAGACAGAAGCCGTAACAGCTGTGAGTGAAACATTATTCATGCATCTCAGGTTCTATCATTCCTTCTTCAACAATGTCAAGTTTTCCACTTATTCAAATTGTTTTGATTTGTTGGTGTTTATATCCAGGGTGACAACTTGACTCAATGAAATATCCTAGACATACAGAGCCTCCTTCATATGGAGTGAGGGAAGTCAGTATACCTGAATAAAAGAAACTGAGGTCATTCAATAGAATGAGCAAGCCCTTTATTTCATGGTTGGTGACTCATTTCATATGCAGAGTAACCTCCCAAAATCTTAAACAACTTAGAGGAAATCTATATAATTGTACACAGTTGTACAAAGTTAAAAGTGTATAAGAAATAGACTTTTGAATAAATCAGAAATAGAATATGGGATTTCCAATCCGTTAATGTATTATATATATTTATATTTTATCTCAGATTAGGGAAGAAATGAGAAATAATAAAGAGAAGCAAACACAGTTAAGAGAAGGTTTTTGAACCAGTATATTGCTTACAAATTCAGGCAAAGTAAGAAAATATGTTAATTTAATTTTAAGTTCTGATTTTGTACTTTAATTTATATACCTGTGACCCTCAAAGTAATATGAAATTCTCTTTTTACTAGATATATCATTATAAACATTATTATATTTTTGTTTATGTGTGGTCCTGAGGATTGAACCCATGGACATTCTACCTTTGAGCTATTCCCTTTGTCCTATTTTACATTTTAATTTTGAAACAGGTTCTCACTAAGTTGCTAAGGGCCTCGTTACATTGCTGTGGCTGGCCTTGAATCTGTGATCCTCCTGTCTCAGCCTTCCAAGTATTGGGATTACAGGACGGCACCACCATGCCCAGTTTATAAAGTTATCTTTTAAACTTCAAGTTATGATAAAACCATTTTTTAAAATTCATCACATAAGCAAGAAACTTAGTTGTTAGCACACAACTTGTTTTGTCCTTAACACAGTAATCATTAAAAAAATAACAAAACTGTGATATGTATACACAATGCAATTGTATTCAGCCATAAAGAAAAACAAAATTATGTCATTTACAGGAAAATTGATGAAACTAGAGAATATTATGCTAAGTGAGATCATCCTGTCTCAGAAAGCCAAGGATCATATGTTTTTTCTCAGATGTGGAAGGTATAGAGAAAATAGGAAACAAAAGGGACTTCAGATAAATAAGAAGAAACACCAGTAGAAGAGTAGAAGGGGATTTGTGGAGGGAGGTGGGGAAGGGAGAGGGGAGTCAATGAAGGAATCAGTTCAAACAATCCTATGTATATTTGTGCAGCTATCAATAATACTTTCAAAACTATGAACAGGGAGAGGGAGGAAGTAAGGCACAGTCTGAAGGGAAATGAACATTAAGCCTCAGTATGATGAATGGTTACAATGTGCCAACAAACATTTATTTTAAAAAAATCTAAAAATACTAAAAATAGAGTGCACCTCCAAAATCCTAATATATTAATTTCAACTGGTTGATAAACAATATACTTATGATTCTAGTGCATTGATAGAAATATTATAACATAAGGCATTCTACTTAAATCATTTGTTTTAAGACAGGTGCATGTGACCATGGAAGAATATATCACTTTCCCTGTGTCACACAGTTCAATATATTTAACACTAAGAGATGTGCTGCTTTTTGAACATAACCTGAGAAGGCGTGCTCACAAACTCAGATGGAAGGGCTGCTGCTAGCTTATTATTAAGTAGGTAAAGCAAGTGTGGGATGAGGCAGAGATATGGTGTGACATGGAGCTTCCTGCTGTGTCCTTTACTCATGTGTACTGTGTTCCCTGCTTATTCTCTTAGCTTGTTGATATTTCCTGTAGCTGCTTTGGGTTGTCCCATTGTCTTTTGCATTAGATACTTATGTCTGTCATAATAAAGAACAGAACTTTATTTTTCACAGTTCTGGAGACTAGATATATGAAATCAAGGTGTTGGCAGGACCACACCCTTTCCAAAGGCTCTAGGAGTGAATATGTCCTTGCTTCTTCCAGCTTCTGGGGACTCCTAGCCTTCCTTGGCTTATAACTTTAGTCTATGCCTCTGTCTTTATTGTCCTTTGTATCAGTGTCTCTGTGTCTTATTTGCTTCTTACAGAAGGGTGCTGGTCTATGGAGTTAGGGCTCATTTAAAACCAGAATGACTTCCTCTCAAGATGATTTAATAGTATCTAATTACACCAAAAAATGGTATTTTTTTCCATATAGGGTCTCATCTTGACATTCCGGATGGACTTGAATCTTTGGAGGTCACTATGGAAACCACTTTATGTTATCTATTCTCTTCTTAGATGTTCAGATTTAATTCAGCAAAATCCAGAGGCTCACATGTATAGCTTCCATGTGTAGCTTTCATGGAAATACCAGATCTCCCCTTGGGAAAGGACCACACAAAAGTATAGTGCCCAGCTTTCCACTTCTCCGGAAAAATAAAATCAATGCTTACATATACTCCATCCCACGCTATCATAGAGATATTACACTATGCTTTGGCTGATTTTTTTTTTATTTCACATCCCAAGAATCTCTGAGGAATGTGCCAGTTGGCAGGCCTACGGAATTGCATCTCCTCGTGCAACAGCTGCATCTTGATGTGTGCCCCTGATTGAAAGAGAGGCTCAAGGGAAGAAATTCTATATACTTCCAAGATAGACTCAAGGAAGTAATCGACATAATTGGACATGGACATCTGTTCCTGTTGACATCAACAAAATGAGCATACTACTTGTCTGGGCATCTGTGTGTGTGCTGTAATAGAAGAGAGATGAGTCAACGTACCCCCCTAGAAAACAGAACCTGTAACGAAACTTAGGTAGTAACACTTTAGGAACTAGTGAAATACCAGACCAAGGAAGTGTGAAGGGATAAGCATCAAATACAATGTGTCATGTTACTGAATGGGTTAGAAGAAGATAGCTGTGAAGAGGCTCATGTAAACACTTTCCTCAATATGATCCTTTGAGAGGGATAATGAGTAAAGATGAAGAAATAATATGCTGGGTCCTCAATTTCTTCTGAATCTCATTGGCCTCATTTCATCCCACTGGTCTGAATTCCCTCCAGTACTTCTAGATTGCATTACACAATCCCCACAATAGTCACTGGGGAGGCCAGATTCTGCCTGGGTTCAGATAGATTTGTACTGGACACTGGAGTTGCTGTGGCTTTCATCACACCCCATAAGAAAGGCTGTGCTTTGGCCACAGGAGTCCGGAAAGTAAGTTGTGCTGCATTGTTAGGCATGGACATGATATGAAGCTGAGACTTTGGAGTGAGCCATCAGCAGAAACCTTGGAGGAACAAATAAGACTGGAAATGCCTCAGGAAATACCTTAGCTCACTGGCAGTAAATCAGGCACTCAATCCTTACAGAATTGAGCAAAGCACATCATGTGGTTCAACTCTTTATGCTCATGCTTTATGAACCAGAATTGATGCAGTATACCTACCTGATTTCTGGCTCAACCGAAGTAAGTAATTTGAATGAAAATTGTAGTATGCCATTTTACAAATCGAGGTACTAAGGTACCTTAACCATTGAGGAACTTTTACCTTAAAAATATAACAAAATACCTCTCTAATGAGAAAATGGCTTTCATGGTCAGCTCTAGTTCCTGGAACATATTGCCTTAGACTGGAAAACTCAAACAACACACATTTATTCCCCATAGTTATGAAAAGTGGAAAGTCCAAGATCAGAATGCCATTATTAAGTTATGGTGAGGCCTCAAAGATGACTATCTTCTCACTGGAACTTAATGTGGAGAAGGAAGGGGCAACAGAGAGTTCTTCTAGGAGCACTAATCTTGCAAGGGATCCACTCCCATAACTTAAAATTACTACCCAAAGACCCTATCTCCAGATACTATCATATTGGGGATTAGGATGTAACATATGTTTTTTATTGTAATAATTCGTGCATTGTAAGCATATATCTGTTAGGTACAAATTGATAACGACATATGTGCACACATTTCTCATTTGACCCCTTCCCCAAATTCCCACCCATCCCCCCCCCTCCCTCCCTCTCAGGTTCAGTTCAGTGAGTGACCTTGATATAATTGTGTAAGTACATCATGTGCATCAGGATGCCCCCCCATCCATCCCCTTTGTTTAAATCAACTTCTTTGCTTATCCAGATGAAAAGGTCTCTCCTTTTTCATCTGGAGACCCTCTTATGCCCCATCTTCTCCTTAGCATCCACATATTAGGGAAAATATATGCTTCTTTACTCTTTGTGACTGGCTAATCTCACTTAACATAATGTTTTCCAATTGCATCCATTTCCCTGCAAAGAACATGATTTTATTCTTCTTTATGGCTGAGTAAAATTCCATTGTGTACATATTCCATAGTTTTGTAATCCATTCATCTGTGGATGGACATCTTGGCTGCTTCCATAGTTTGGCTATTATGAATTGTGCAGCTATAAATATAGATACACATGTGTTGGTCTGATAGTTTGGTTTCCATTCCTTTGGGTATATACCCAGTAGTGATATTGCTGGGTCATATGGTAGGTTCATTCTCATTCATCTGAGGATCTTCCATACTGTTTTCCAAAGTGGTTGCACAAGTTTGCAATCCCACCAACAATGTATTAGGGTTCCCACTTCTCCACATCCTCGCCAGCAGTTGTTGTTGTTCATGTTTTTTATGATTGCCATTCTGATTGGAGTTAGGTGAAATCTCAAGGTAGTTTTGATTTGCATCTCTCTGACTGCCAATGATGTGGAACATTTCCTCATACATTTATTGGCCATTTGTATTTCTTCCTTTGTGAAGTGTCTATTTAGATCCTTTGCCCATTTTTTGATTGAGTTATTTGCTTTCTTAGCTGTGATTTTCTTGAGTTCTTTGTGTATCCTAGATATTAGACCTCTATCCGAAGAGCAACTGGCAAAAGGATGTAACATATTAATTTTGAAGGAACACAAGAAGTCCCAAGTAATGATCTGTAGGACTCATGGCTGCTGCCTTTTACCTTCCTTAACTCCTGAAATCACCACCTCCATCAATAGCTATTACCTGTTCTCTATCCCTTTCCACCTGACACCCTTCTTCCCAATTCCCAACGTGGTGGCAACAAATTCTTATTCTCTCCATTTAACAATTTCCTCAGTGCCATCCAGGTGCTGTAACTTTTCATTGATAATACGATTATGAAGGACAAGTATGTCCCAGGAAGACTACATTGAAAAGTTTCTCCAAGAAAATAATCACGGAGTTTATTTCAATAAGCAGATAATTTTAGAGCTTGGTGTGGTGGCGCACATTTGTGATTCTAGTACTTTTGGGAGGCTGAGACAGGAGGATCACAGATTTGAAGCCAGCCTCAGAATTTTAGCAAGGCTCTCAGAAAATTATCAAGATTCTCTTTTAAAATAGAAAATAAAAATAAGGGTGGTAGCATAGCTAGGAGGTAGAATGTCCCTGATTTCAAACCCTAGTACTACCAAAAAAATAAAATAAAGCAGGTAATTTTAGACAAATTATTTAGTATTCATGTTTAATATGCCTACTGTCAAGCTGTCAGTGATGAAATATTTCAGTTTAACAAGTTACATTGGTTGTAAAACACTTCTTTTGAGTGGTATCCTAATCTTGTTCACTGCTGGAAATGATGTTGAAAGAATTTCAAGGTATAAAACATCTGGATTGAAAACATTGAGATAAGTAAATTCTATCATCACTCTCTAAATCTTGCAGGGAAAGACCTCTGCCCTAGGTTCAGGTGTAGCGAAAAAAAGTCCTTCTGAAGTAGACAAGTATCATGCTTAGTGATTTGGGTTAGCCACTGATGAAGCACTGGTGTTAGAGTCATCGGGTAAAAGTGAATCCCACTTGCAGAGACAAGCACTTGCTTCAGAGATAAGACATTTTGGACCTGAGATTTGCAGTGTATCATGGTGAACATGTGTTAAAATTCTCTACACATCTATGAAGTCTGGGACTTAAAAGCATATGTTCTGTGATTTGATGTCAGTATTTTTCCCCCAACTCCTTTTGTTATTTATAGGTGTCTTAAATTATTTAAATGTACAAGACTACTTCATTCTCATAACAAACTCTCAAGATGGGTATAGTTGCTATCTACAGTTTAAAGGTACAAAGAATTTAGTTAAATTGTCTAAATTTATTCAGGCACTAAACATTGAATTGGGAATTTAAACACAGATGATCCAGCTATAAATATTCTAATTCTATTTTACTTGCTTTGTGTTTCTGTCAATGTGGAGGAAAAGCTGCCATTTGGAAAAAAATAAAAAAAAATATTTGAAGCAGCAACACCCATATAGCAACAGCACCTATAGAATCCAGTTCTTGATGTCTAAACACTATTTTCCAATAAAAGGAGCTAATTGTTTTCAACAAAACTGAATATTATAGGTGAAGGACAAAGAAAATATAAACTAACTCTAGATAATAACACAAAGAATCATATAAATACCCAGGAATCCATACCGATTAAATAGGCCATTTAATTAAGTAAACAGAAATGGAAAGCTATAAGTCTTTTTGGAGGAATTACAAATACTAAGTATAGATAATTTCTCTTTTTCAAATGTAGAGCCTAATTTTCCTAATGTTTATTATGGGCTTGAATTTAGTGATTTGCTTCCAATGAAATATGTGTAGAAGGAAAGTAATATTGTAGGTAGATATGTGACAAATATCACCTTAACCAACTGATTGAGGTTAGCCCAACCTGTGATACATCCCAGGTAACATATACCAGTGTCATTGCACTATACCTCTGATATGATGTCATGAAATGGCACTTTGCTTCTGGAAAAGTCTTTGAAAAATTCATGAACACATGTAATCATGAGAAAATCTCAAAGAACTCCAACACAGTAATATTCTACAAAATATTTGACCAGTAATCTTCAAAAGTTTCAAGTTCATACAGGACTAACAAATACTCAGAAACTGCCACAGACTGGAAGAGAATGATGATGAAATGCAACATGTTATTCTGTAGTAGATGCCAAAACAGAAACAAAGGCAAAGAAAATAAAAAAATTATCTCTTGTATCCAATTTTTCTGTAAATCTAAAGTTATTTGAAAATCAAATATTCTTTTTAAAAAAAACCTTCTAAATTCATTCCTGTGGTTGCTGTAATAAATTACTGCAAGCTTGGTGGCTTAAAAGAGCAAAAATTTGTTCTCTTACAGTTCTGAATAGCAAGGACTGGATTCCAGGCACTGTCTGGAACACTTTGAAGGCTCTAGTGGAGAGTCTTTGCCTCTTCCAGCTTCTGGACTTTCTTTGGCTTATGGCCACCTCACTACAGTCTATGCGTGTGTCCTCAAATTGTTTTTGTTTCTTCCGTATCTCTACTTTGTGTATCTCCTATTAGCACACTTGTCAATGAATTTAAAGTCTACTTCTATAATCTAAAAATGATCTCCTCATATTAACATCCTTAATTATATATGCAAATAAGATAATATTCACAGGTTCTAGAGATTTAATGAAGACTTATTTTTTAGGGATCATTATGAAACTCACTCCATAATAGACGCTTCTCTAAATGTAGACAGGGCGAAATGCATCAATGTTAGAGCTATCTTTAAAAATCATGTCTTCTGTGACAATAATTTGCCCAAGGGTAGGCATTTGAACCTATCAGATCTTCTTTTTGGCTGTCCATGTCTCAAAACAATGAAGTTGACAGCAAATGAAAGGCAAAAATGAGAAATGGAGAGCAAGAGCTAATGTTTTGTTTCTGTTTTTGTTTTTGGTACTGGGGATTAAGGTGAGGGTGTTCTACCTCTCAGCTAAATCCTCAGCCTTGTTTTTGTTCCTTGTTTTTTGTTTTCTATTTTATTTTTAAAAAAAGGTCTCACTACATTACCACACACTGGCTTCAAACCTGCAAGCTTCCTGTCTTTGCCTCCCAAGAAGAGGGATTACAATCTGAAATTAATCAGTCATAAAAAGTGAAAGATTGGATGTTCTCCCTAATTTGCAGAATCTAGGGAGAAATTGAAATATAGGAGGGATTCCAGACAAAGGAGGAGAAACCTTAGTGGAGTGAAGGAAGGATCCTAATTAAGGGAGATGGGAGGGAGAAGGAAGACTTGAAGAGGAAAGCATCTCAATAGTCATGATGTACATACACAAACTCATCAAAGACAATCACTGTGCTGAGCAGGGAAAGGAGGGGAGGGAGAGGGAATGGGGCAGGAACTAGGGGAGGGCGCAATGAGTACTATGTGCAAATATGTCTCTATTACTCTGTATTTCAACAAGATGTATGATTACAATGCACCAATTAGGGAAAAAAAAAAGAAGTGGAATTTCAGACATATGCCACTGTACCCGGAAAAATCGAATGTTTTTCAAATATCTGATTTCTGGTATTATTGAATTCAGCTTCTATTTTATATTCCTCATAATCCTTTCATTGTCACTTCTGTAGCTAAATGTATTTTGGAAAATTAGAAAGTGTAACTTGTGTAAGGCTGGGTTATTACTTTGTTTTTTCAATGTTGACATGAATTTGTTCCTTTTTTACACAACAGAATATGTCCGAGATATCTTGCCATGCCTCATTCTCAGTTACAGCAATAGAACAAAAGTTGGATTAAATCCAATTAAATTGGCATGAGGAGTTAGTCATTTGTTATCCACTGAGCATTTGTTCAAGATTAAGAGCTGTACATGGATATCCTCAAGAATTCCAAGTATAGCAGTACTGGAACTTGTCCTTTCGAAATGATTACTTACACACTTTGGTTAAATTCATGTTTATTTACTATATGTAAGGGATAATATATGTTACAAGTATTATTCCTTCAAGTCTAAAATACTTTTTTAAACATTTTGAGCTTAATGGATACTATAGGGACATAATTTTTTCAGGCCTGGATTAGGAGTAGCATTTAGGTGAAAGTCCATCAGTAGATGAGGTTAGATATCTAAACTGATAAAAATCTTTCAAGAATGCAAAATTAGTCAAATGTGGTAGTACCTGCCTGTAATTGCAATGCTTAGGAGGCTGAGACAAGAGGATTACAGGTTCAAGACTAACCTCAGCAATTTAGAAAGATTTTCAGCAACCTACCCAGATCCTATTTCAAAATAAAAAATTAAAAGGGTTGAGAATGTAGCCAGGAGGTAGAATACCCCTGAGTTCATTCTCTAGTGCCATAAAATTTTAAAAAAAAGAATGTAATATTAAGTAAGAAGTCACAACCTCACAAGTGTGTTACCTTTTCCATTCATATTTTCCATAAGAGTCACTTCAAGCTTTATGTTCATGGTCTCAATAATTACTTCTCCCATAGGAACTGTCATGCAACTTGTCATGCCTGCTCTCTGACTCTTTGGAGACTAATCTTTTTCCAGTCATTGAACCTCTGAAAGCTTCATTCTCTTTGAAGTTTGGACATGCTTAGATGCAGTTGTGAAGTGTTGAAATATATTTCATCATCTTTACTTCAAGTTTTTCTATGCATGATCCATCCATATTATGTCCAATACTGTTGTTGATATATAATGTCATAGACCTCCTTCTAAATCTTCCCAGTCATTACCAAAGTGAGATAGAATGTTTTGGAATCTTCTCTTGCCACCTACTACCCTTTCAACAGTCATGAAAAATCTTTTCTCATTGATTGGAAAAATTAAAAAGAATCTGATGTGTAATTTAACTTGGCTTAATTTACATCTATTTTGTTTATAAGTAACTATATTCATTTGTTTAAACTTATATATAAATGTTTATGTATATTACTTGTGTACAGATACTTGCATACTAATAGAGTAAATTGCATTTACTTAAATTAAACTTGTCTGTACATTAAAAACACCTGGAAAATTTTAAAACTGTCCATATCTAGGTCCTCCCTCCTCTCAAAAGATATAACTAGTTTAAGGTATAGCCCTTATTTCCTGCATTGCATAAAATCTCTCCTCGTGATTCTGATGTGTAGTGCTAACTACTGAAAACTAGTAAACTACCCTAAAGAAGTAGTTACCTTTAAGTATATTTTCTAAGTACCAACCTAGGGATTCATATAAAAGTTCTGTGGTGCTTCGTTTAGGATGCTGGCTTTCATGACAGCATAGAAGATGAGCAATTCTAGGACTTTCCTCTTTTTTCTCTTCTTTATTATTATTATTAATTATTATTATTATTGCTTTTAAATTGATGTCAAACTAGTCAATGCTTTGATCAAAATGACATTTTATTTTCCCTTAATTCTATCACTGAACATGATATAAGGTATGGCACACAAACAAATACGAGTTTTCAAGAGGCAATAGAAACACTTTTTAAATCAAGATTCTCTACCTTGGTTATATCTGACTTTGTCTCCAAGATTAAAATCTAGCTGATAACAAAGAAGGCATAAGGGAAAAAAAAATCTGTGCTATGAAAGGATACTTACATGAGGTTTCTCCTTTTGTTTTAATAATTAAATATGTAAGAGGAGAGAAATTCATTCATTCATTTAGAAAATATTCATTATTTTAGATACTGGGAAGAAAATAAAGACAAAACTCCTGACCCCCAAAGCTTGCTGTCCAGGAGTAAAAGAATGGCTAAGCCAGGAGTGATGGTACACACTTGTAATCCCAATATTTGAAAGGTTGAGACAGGAGATTTGAGGTCAACCTCAACAACTTAGTGAGGCCCTTTGATACTTTTTGAGACGCTGACTCAAAAAAAAAATTGATAACGACATAAAAAAAAGAAAAAAAAAAAACTAAAAATGGCTGAAGGTGTAGCTCAGAGGTAGAATGCCCCTGAGTTCAATCCCCAGTACCACAAAAAAGAAAAAAAAAATGACTAGAGGGTGGGAGAAGGCAGCCATTCAATAAATTAGAAACTTAAAAATAATTACAATGAGTATTAAAAAGAGACATTCAGAAAACTGTAATTTTGGGGAGGGTGGAGTGATCAAGATATGGCTTCTTTGATAGAATGGTATTTAAATTGAGACTGAAAGGTAAGTATGGGGCAAAGCTATTAGTGGTGAAGTGGGGGAATTCAGGCAGAGGAAACAGAAGGTACTTTAGATTCAGAGATGAGAATGAGTTTCGATCTTAAATGAAATAATTAAAAACAGAAAACAAAACAGAACAGAAACCTGGAATCTTTGTGACTGGAGCAGAATAAGAGAGAATCTGGGGGTGGAGATGAATGGTGCTGAAGAACCAAGCAGAGACAAGAGCACAAAGAGCCTGAGAGTCCTCTTCATAAAGTAGGAAGAATTAGAAGTAACTATAGGTTTTTTAAATGTAAAATACAACACTAATAAAATAAAATAAAATTTCAAAAGTATTAATTGATTTACTTATTTAGTTATATTTTGTTAAGATTTCACTTCTCAAAGACCCCTATTCTATTTATGTGTGTGTGTGTGTGTGTGTGTGTGTGTGTGTGTGTGTGTGTGTGTGGTACTGGGGATTGAACCTAGGGGTATTCTACCTCTGAGTTACACCAACAGCCCTATTTTTATTATTATTATTATTATTATTATTATTATTATTATTATTGAAACAAGGCCTCGTTAACCTGCTGAGGCCGACCTTGAACCTGCACTCCTTTCTTCAGTGTGGCTATTCCTCCCAATCACCCTTACTCCACTGCAGTTTTCTTTTGCCTCCTGCCAATCAATTCATGTACCTACTTATATTCATTGCCCATTGTCTGTCTGCTCATGATTGCAAGCACTAGACAGGCCAGAGAACTTTGTAGTGTTGCTATTGTATGTCCAGCAGCTTCTTAGAGCAGTTCCTCATATGTGGGAGAAAGTGTGCTTCACAATTATTGACTCAAGATGTGAATTTCCCTTGGCTCAATCTCAAATGAAATCTTTGTCCTGCATCAAAAATTCACACTAGACAGCTTAAACTTAATCAAATAACACATAAAATACATTACCTCTTTTCCCTGGGACCTTTGCAATGAACAGTCTCAGCATTATTTATTTAAGCTCTGTAGCAGACATGGTCACATTTTCAGCAGAGGTCATGAACAAAATATTCTCATCCAAGAAGATATTTTCTTTAGATCAGACTCAGGAGGTACAATACTGGCAAGCCAGCATGTGCAGTATTTTTCTGGGCCTGTTCTCACACATATCCATTTCTATTCACAATCTACAGCATGTACTGCACTTTTATAGGAGGTAAATTTTAAGTTCACTTACTGACCCCAAGGATATATATCTAAGCTCAATCTGACTATATATTCTGTAGAAGCCCCATTTTTTTTTTTTAACTCCTGAGGTGTCAGATCTGTTAGGGCCCAGAAAGTGACAAGTTGAAGTGTTACAAGGACACTACCCCTTATCTCTAGAGGGCTTGAAGAATTGACCAGCAGAGGGCAGCTATAACTCTTCAAAAATGCCTTCAGGTCTTCACCATCACCACGCTTACACACAAACACAAGACTCACTGGTATATAAAGAACATTTCACTACTGCCTTCAGCTTATTTTTCTTTCATTTCTCATCATTTACTAGTAGTGGTTTAGTATAAACAATACATCATATGAAGTAAATAGGCAAAAGAAGAAAGAAGAAAATCACTGATATCATCATCACCCAGAGATAGCATTAGCACTATTAATAGTTGATATTATTCCATATGGGATTACAGAATAAATGCAATCTAATAATATTTTATAAATAGAATAAATATACAAAATGGATCTGAAGATAAACTTGTAGTGCCAGAAGGTGCTAAAAAAGGTGAGGAGAGACAACTGAACCTGCATTGATGGGAAGTATATCAAAAGCAAAACTGACTGAAAGAGTTTTAAGTGTACAAAGCTGAAGCAATTTGTGCAACAAAATAAACAAAACACTACTTGATCATACTCCAAATCACAAAATAACTATGGGTATAAATGGGTTCATGTAGGTATCGACACATTATTGAACAAATAATAGAGAAGAAGGAAATCTGTTTTATAGAATTCTAAATAATCAAAATAACTCCCATCCTTTAAGTGCAGGCTGGAAATAGTGACATCCTTCTATTCAGTAGAGTATGAAAAGAGTTGCAAAGAGTAACTTTACAGCAGAGAAACGTGTTTAACACTACATAAATAAATGATCAAGGTCAATATGAAAAAATCCCATTGATAGCATCTACCCTCAATATGTTGTGATGAAAATAGCATTTTACCGCTCTTATTGTCTTCCTAGAACCTTATAACCTAAAAGAAATAAAGCCTGAAAAAATAAAGGCAACTTTTGCTAAGAGTTAGGTGGAGGGAAATATCATAACTGGAGTTAAGGAGAAAAAGAACCATATAGGTACCTGGGCAAAGGCATATGGACACATCTACTTGTGAATGGACATACAGAATCACACACATGTGAATGTTGGCTATAATATATAAAGCTGCTTATTTCCATGGGAGTGACTGCTGAAACCATTTGGTGGATAGATTATTGTAGTATTTTAGAGATGACTTGAATCAGAGGTCTAGAGGAAATTTCATTAGAAAATATCGTAATATCACTTATTTTTTAAAGTTGAGATAAAAACACATTTACTGGATTTTGAATTAGAAAAACTCAGAGTCAAAATCCAACTCTGCTATTGTAACATTTGGTAAGAAGAAAAATGTATAAGAATAATATCTAAGTTGCAGGGCTGTTATGAAAGTTAATGACATGTACAGAGATGCAAGGAAATCATGGTGTCATTCTCATAATTGGATTCAGAGACAGCATTATGATAATTATTATTAGCTGCAAAGAACAGCATATGAAAGCTGTTTTCTGGTTTTTCAGGAATAGGGGATAATGAAATATAACTCATACTACCAAGCAACTATTAACGTATAGGTTAATATCCTTAAGTTGTTCTTAACTTTAATAATTCTACTTTAATTCTCAGATTATTAAAATGCTCTTCTCTTGCAAAAATAGAAGCAAGAGCAGTACTGGCAATTTTTGTCCTGGGCTATCCAGGTGCATCTATCATAGTCAGAAAGTTGAGAAAGTTCTTTGTATTTGGGAAGAGTTAGAAAAGTCTCCGCAAAATGGGTGAAAGATTGGATGGGTCATTCCTGCCTGTAAAGATAGAAAGGGGTCATAGGCCAAAGAATGAGAGTATCCTACAGAACCTTGAAAAAGCAAGGAAATGATTTCTCTCCCAAATCCTCCAGAAACAAATTAAGTCCTAATGAGAATTTGGTTTTAACTTATTGAGACCCTGTTTCAGACTTTTGACTTCCACAATTCTAAGATAATAAATATGTTGGTTTAATCCACTAAGTCTATGATAATGTGGTACAGTACCAATAGAAACTAACATATTGAGTCTTTGTGAAATCTCAGTAATAAAACCTTCCAGACAGGTGGGTGTCAGAAAGTAGTGACATTCTCATCAACCTAAAGAGAACTTATCTCAAAGTAAAAATAAAATAGGGATGGGGATATATCATGGAGGTAGAATGCCCCTCGATTAAATCTCAAGTAACACACACACACACACACACACACACACACACACACACATACACACACACACACCTTCTAGACAACTTTTCAAATAGATTCTATTTTTGTGAATTTTTACTAAAACAAATAGGGCCATTAACAAGTAGTAACACAGTTATGAAATTCACATACATGGCATTTTCCTATTTAGTGTATGAAATTATTAACTATAGGTTAACACACTTCTTCAACAATATGGTCCTGTGTTATCTTTATGCCCTTCTGCTTTTATAGAGGCCACTGGGCCTGTCTTGTCCTTTTCTTCTCTCTCTCTCTCCCCTGCACGTGCATGCTTTCCCTCTCTCTCTCTCTCTCTCTCTCTCTCTCTCTCTCTCTCTCTCTAGTGTGTGTATGTGGGGGAGGGGGGTAACTGGGGATTGAACCCAGGGACATTCTACCTCTGAGCCACACCCTCATCCCTTTTTAGTTTTTGTTATTTTGAAACAATGTCTTGCTAAATTTTTGAGGGTCTCACTATATTTCTGAGGCTGGCCTCAACCTTGTGATCCTGCTTGTCTCAGATTCTTAAATACTGAGATTACAAGCATGCACTACCATAAGCTTCTTGTCATTTTCCTGAATTAATCCTATTGTTCTTTAAAAAAAATAATAATAATAATATCAAGTACAAAAATAAATAAATAAATAAAAGACAGATCAATTAGAACCTACTACAAACAGCACACAGACCACATCTAGCTAGTATAGATATTTCTTCCATATATTTCTGTATGTTTTCCCCTAGTTCTTTTCACAAGATTTTGTAATATAATTGTTTAAAGGCATATCTTATCCATTGAAATGTCCGCTTTTTGTGTAAAATGTATATGGCATTCTTATCTTTGTATCCTCATAATGACTCCTCGTGCTATATAGCTGAAACTTAACTAGTTTCTTGGTCCAAAACAAATAAATGCATGAGTGATTATCCTCTTCTTGAGTTTCCTTAGAATCTTAGCCCCAAAAGAAAGAACATCCCCTTCTTCTTTACTTTTTTCTTTCAGTATAGACATGTTTACTTGTCTATCTTAAGACAAAACCAATCTCACAACCCAAAAGTATACGCTATATTTATAATTTCTATTCATGCTAATGCATTTCTTTAACTATAGTACATTGTCACCAGAGTATATTTCTCAATAGTGTATAACCAGTATAACCAAGAATAAATATCAGATAGGTGCAAATTGAAGTAAATTCTATAAAATATCTGACCAACACTAATCAAAGTCATGAAAGACAAAGAAGGCTAAGGGACTGTCACAAATTGAAAGAACACAGAAGGCATTCAAATAATTAACATCTAGGATGCTAGATTGAAACTAGGAAAAGTAAAACAGTATTATTGAAAGAACTGGTAAAATTCAAATAAATATATAATTTAGTTCCCATAAATATGACAAAGTTATTAAGATTTATTATATGACTATGCAAGAGGTGAACATGAGAAGACACAGGGTGAAAGCTGCGGTAGACTTCTTTGCACTGGTTTTGTTACTTATCTGTAAATTTAAAGTACCTCAAAATAAAAAGTTGAAATATTTAACCCAAAATTACTGATATTTTATTTCTAAAAATATAAATATTAAAGAAATCAATATAATAATTTTGTAGTTTGGTAGAATATTTATTTACTACACTAAGCATAAATTGGGGTTCTAAAGAATCTAGTAAGAAGCTGGATGTGGTGCTGCATGATATAATCCCAGTACTTGGTAGGTTGAGACGGTAGAATCGAAGATTTGAGGACAGGCTCAGCAACTAGTGAGACTCTCATCAACCTAGTGAGACTCTGTTTCAAAATAAAAATAAAATAGGGCTAAGGGTGGAGCTCAGAGATAGAATGCCCCTGGATTAAATCATTAAAGACCTCAAAAATAATACTAGGGATAAAAAATAATTGCAAGTTTAAAAAAGGTTGTCAGTAATATATTGTTTTTTTGGTGGTGTGGTACTGGGGATTGAACTCAGAGGCATTCTATCTCTGAGTTACACTCCCAGCCCTAGCTTATTTTTATTTTGAAACAGGGTCTCACTAAGTTGCAGAGGGCCTCAGTAAGATTTTGAGGCTGGCTCCAAACCTGTGATCCTCCTGTCTCAGCCTCCTAAGTATTGGGATTACAGTGTGCATGACCACACCTGGTGTTGGAAATATATTCAACTACCCATGAAAATGATATTCAAAATTATTATTTTTGCATGTATTTTGTAACTTACAAAACACCAGCAAACTTTAAGTCATTTATATTGCAATGAAAGTGGGGATGGGAAGAATGGCACATTCCTAATGATCTAATAAAAATAATTGCCTGTGAATTACGTCTGGTTTTGCTCTAAGACTGGAGACATTTGAGCTCATTGTAATGGTTAGAATGGCAATTTCTTTTCATATTTGTGTATTATAAAATAGAAAATTGTTTTAGAAACAAGTTGCACACTGTTGCAGGCATATTTAACAAAGCCCCATTAAAGTTTATTATACTAGGATGTTGACCTATTAAAAATGGTATTTAGGCACTTACCAGGTCACTATTAAATTACATCATGGGGCAAAAACAATTAAAACTAAAATACTCATTTCAACTATTCAGAATATTTCCAGAATATGTTCAGAATATTTTCCTAGAACAAAATAGCTACACAAGAAAGGAAAATGATAGACTACAATGATAGAAAGCAGCCAAGTATCAGAAGTGAATGAAACATTACAGTGGTTCTTAGTTTACAGATGTGTCATTATTCATTGAAGATTCTGAAAAAGAATATAGATAATCTAATCTCCTCCCTGCCCAGTACACAAGCTCAGTTCATCAAAACTTTAAATGATTTCAGAAAAAGTTAATAAACACCCATTCTTTTTATTAGGCTAAAATTATTGGGTATAAAGAAAGTTGAAACCTTAGGTGAGCAAAGGTATCTTCATAATTGTTCTTATTTCAAGTTGGTGCTTTACCATGGAGATTTGCCATCTAAAAGAATAGAATTAATTTTTGGACAAGGGTATATGTACTATTTTGTACACTCAATGGGACCTCCACTTAAGTCTTTGGGATTTTTAGTGTTTTTAAAACCTATCCATTCTCCATGAGTGCTGTGTTTAAACTCCGGGTTTGAGAGAAAGGGTAATAAGCATATTATAGGCTTTGTACATTCCTCTATCTTCATGTCATTTGGAAAGATATATTTTTCTCACTGACATCTAGTATTAGTGTCAGAAAAAACATGGCTTTGCTGCAAATGTCTATTTTGTGGTTTGGTGGCATTTAATATTATCATAGTAACCAGGTCCACTGACACTTGAGTATATAAGATTTTTATAGAATATGTGCTTAATAGTAAAATGAGGTTTAAAGCCAAGGTTTTCAGGATAATGAAAATGTACTTGTTGACATTTGGCTGTACAACATACAAAGTTAAAGTAAGTCACACATTTGGCAAATATGCTAAGATCCAAATATAGAAGACATTTCAGCATAATTTGGCGTATGCCCAGGTTTTCTATAGATTAAGAACATGGCAAGAGTTCTGTGTTTTACTTTTGCCTTTAAGAAGGCAACTAATAAATATATTATATTTCCTCATAGAAGCCCAAGAGATCTTTAATATAAATATCATGAACAACTTAAGCCAAGAAAACAAACACTTCTCTTTCCCTTTAATATTATTATTCACCATCTACTTAATGTCAAGCCCCTAAAGTATGTTTCAACAGCACTGTTCTAAAATAAGTTACTAGAAATTCTAAACACTATTCTAAAATAAGTTACTAGAAACTAAAATAAGTTATTAGATCCTGTATAATTCAATATTCAACCACGAAAAAACACCTAAGTTTTTAATTAAAGGCTATGAAGTTAAACTGAGAAACAGAATCTAGAAGATTTTAGGAAAATATAGAAGAATCTGTAATAATAATCCAATATACTACTTAAATACTTCAAGTATACTTTTTCATTTGTGAAAAGAATAATCTTTTACTGTAGTATTTGACATGCTAAGGCATAGCTTATATTTTACATTTAAAATGTTCTTAACAAGAAATATAACTTGATGATTTAAATCCATCATCTTTATACATACTAAAATAGGAATATATAATGTAATACTTTGAGTTTCATTTTTAAACTAGTGAAGGTCATATCTTGAGAAGGCCATCACTTGATCAATTTGAAGGGTTTATCTAGTTGAAAGCCAGACACCTTTTCTGACCCTTTACTTTTTTTTTTTTTTTTTCTTTTTTTTTTTCAGTACTGGGGATTGAACCCAGGGGCATTCTACCTCCGAGCTACACCCCCAGCCCTACCTTTTTATTCTTTATTTTGAAACCGGGTCTCACTAAGTTGCAGAGTGCCTCACTAGGTAGCTGAGGCTGGCCTCGAACCCGGATCCTCCGGTCTCAGCCTCCCGAATGCTGGGATTACAAGCGTGCACCACCACGCCCGGCTTCTGACCCTTTACTTTTCACAAACAAAAAAACCCTGTTGACTTATTCTTCTATGACCTAATATAATGTGCCTAATAGAGAATGCTGATGAATTTCTAATCTTGGATTCTAAGAATTATTAGCCAACTATGAGTCACATGCCTTCCATTTTGAAGTAATGTGGAATTTTAGATCCCCTGGTAACCTGCTACTATATTTGGAATACACGTTTTCAGATAAAGCATTGGCTGATAGATGTGCATGTGTAGTGTGTCCTTTAAGAGGTAAATACAGCCAAGTATGAAGTAATTTGGCCACTGTTGGAGAAGGATCAAATGATTTTAGAGCCTATTTCTTTTTTGATTAGGACAGTACTGAAACTGCAACAGTAAATGATGAAGAAAATGGAATGTTCTTTAATAAGCATAAATCACACTAATTATTAAAGCCAAATCAGACAGAAGACAAATGATATCATTATCCATGGCCTTAGTGAACAACTTCTAAATATGAAGGTTACACAGAGATTGGAGAAATAAAAATATTCACAGAGACAAAGCATATATTGTTCAGTACAATAGACAATTTATCCTTTCAGATAATTAAAAACGTCGCAATAACTGCTTTTTTCCAAAGTGGAACAAGATTTGCAACTCAGTAAACTATGATTTACTTTTGGTTAGTAAGACTCTTTAAAAATTAAGAGTCATAAAGTAAGACAATATTGCTAATTGCCAACATATGCATTATATGTTGATTATTATTTTCAAAATTCAAAGAATATACTTGTAGTATCTAATTTCACTAGAAGAATAATTGTTAAAAATTTCATTAGATTTTGCTAAAGTCATAGATTCTATTTCTCAGTTTAACTTCATAGCTTTAAAACTTAAGTTGCTTTTCATGGTTAAATATTGCATTATTCATATATGGGTTCTAAGAAATATGTAACTTGTTTTAGAATAGTGCTATTGAGACATACCTTAGGGGCTTGATATTCATGCTAAGTATTAATAAATAATAGAATATTGTTTGCCTGTCATTGGTAATTTGCTTGTCTTACATAGCACATGCTTCATGGAGTGTGTGGTGTAAAGGTATGAATTACATTATGCATTGTATTTCCCAGTGGTGGGATGTCATGCCATAAAGAGGTTTAAAGACCAAGACAGGGTTGTCCTAGATTGAAAAGTTAGAAAGAAAAACAAATTGGCAGGCAAAGACTGAATGAAGTGGTAGTTTAAAAAACAATGCCAGATGTCCTGCTGAAGATTATTTTATCTCTTATGCATTTGAAAGTGGGAATCTTGCAAATACCCTATGATAAAAACAAACCATGGCAGAGTTGATACCAATATGTAAACATTTCAGCTCATAAATTTGAACAGCTACTGTAAATGAGTGGGAATAAGTAGTTACACAGTCATAATCCAAACATAATATGCTGTGTCCTGAGCCTTCAGTTGATGCTCATTTCTTCTACTTAGATAGATCTTTGCAGCTTTAACAACATTGCTACAAGCTCCTTTCAAACAGAGCCAGTAACTGAGAAGGTAGGTAGAAAAGCTCAGAGAATACTCAAAAAAACCCTCAGCAGTGAAAAATAATACCCCAGGTTTTCCTTCCTTATCTCTCTCCTTTTTTTTTTTCTTCTTTTTTCTGGGAAGATGTCACAAGCACTCCACATCTTAAGTCAAGGAACACACATAACTTGTGTCTTTCCACAATGTCAATTTTATTGATTATAAAGCAAAAGGAGTAATCACCACACAATATTCAAGTCTATTTCTGGAACATTTTGGTCAAACAGGGAGTCAAAACATATTCTATCCAATACACACACATTTTAAGTTCACAGTCACACAGTTCACTCAGTTCAAAGTCAAAAACAAAAATCCAATCTGTAAAGCAGGAGGGTTCTGGCTGTTGACCATGACAAGCGAACTCATCCTTGTCAAATCCACTCCAGGAGAGTGACTCCTGTGTCTCTAGAGCTCCTGAGGCCAGCTGGAAAGGTTTGTGACTTTTGCATAGGGCAATTAGACTTCCTTTTAGTTCACTCTAAGATTTACAGACTTCCCAGGAATTTGGGAGAGTTAGGCTTGGGAAAGAGAACTGGTTTGTGTAGTAGAGGCTGAAGCACTTCAGCTCCAGGTTTTTTATATTATAGTTATATTTTACTTTCACTTCCTGAAGTGACCCTTGATCATCTGGCACCAAAGTCCTTAGAAGCAAGGATGACTCTTTGGATGACTGGGCTCAATGGAGTTGAGGTGTGAGACATCATCCTAATAAGCTGGGCCTTGAGCATGGCTTGGCCCAATGAAATCTTGCAAGGTAATTGATTCCAAGAGAAGGAACACATGACATTTCCCACTTTGCATTATTATATTCTGGAATTTTGGGGTGCTTTGAGTTTTGCTTTCACATTAATTATAAAAAAATAATTTCCTACAGACACAGGATGGCTAAACGGATTGTGGTTCATCAATGGTAGCTGAAAAGAACAATGCCTTAGCTCATCTCTGAGATATTCATTAACCCTCTACAAACATCAGGAATTGAACCTTACAAGCCTAGATACAAATCAAAGGAACTTAGGTCTACTATTTTTTATCTGTGAGTAAAGAAAGCTTTACGACAGATAGTTTCTCTTTCTCTGAAACACCTCTCCCTTGTCTTTACCACATATCTAGCTGCCTAAAAGGAGCTGAGCAAATAGTGAAGATTTAATCTAATGAATATAGTTTCCTCTCCATTGTTAACCTTTAACACTGTTTTTGAACTAAAATAATTTATATATACTATATATATATATATATAGTATTCTGTAACCTTTGCTGTTTTCTTAATCCCACCAAATACTATGGGAAATAGCTTTTCTAGTTAAAGATGTACCCACTCAACTTTAGGAAAAAACAAGTCTGTAAAAATTCCTGTTCTGTATACCTTGTTGTAAGAGATACTATAAGAAAGAGTGATGACATGAATTAAATAGATACGTTCCAACACTGCATTGGGTGTGAGGGTATTCTTGGGACCTCGTACTCTATCCCCACCTAACGAGGGACCCCCGACTCTATTGCCTCGAGGGCTGGTTCCCTACAGAGGCGGTCATAGCACCACGGCAATCGCTTGCCTAACGCACACTTAGTTGGCCTCAGATCCTTTGCTAAATAGGGTTTTTCTGTGTAGTCATGGTTGTGTTGTTTATCTTTCTTCTGATTGGTTAGCAGATTGAAAGAGTCATTTTCTTCCAATTGGTCATTTACACTTATGTAATATATGTTTACAACTATCCTATAGTATTCCATTCCATAATATTTCTTTATAATTTTAATGCTTGTTTACAACTATCCTGTACTGTTCTATCCCATAATATTTGTTTACAATTATGCTATAATATTCTACATCACATTGTCAATCAAAAGCACACTATTCATCAAAATTACTATTAATCAAGTCATTTAAATTTTATACTCATAACAAAAGAGCAAGCATGGTTTTCTACCTTGTAATCACGGTTTAACAAGACTTCCTTATTTAGTCATAGTGATCATGAAATCCACATTTGCTATCCAATAAAATTTTTTGTTCTCACTATGAGCTATCTAAACACACATGAGATAAGGTACATGTATTTATTTAATATAGCTCCATCCATCCAGTGTGGGTATCAAAGATTTCAGACCTCTAATCTCACATTACTAAAGCGCTGGGATGTGAATGGAAACATCAGCCCCTGACATATACTGACTGCTGGCATCAATTGTCCCCACATTCAGTCATGATACTGGAAAGCTTCAGGTGAGCTCATATACCTTTATTGACCAAGTAAAGATTTAATTCCTAACTCAAGTAGATGACAACACAAGAAGTCAGATAGAATAGATGACTTTTGAAATTGAAGGCAGAAAAATGAATTAGGAATCACACAGACATAAACAGCTGTATATTTCATCATGATTATGACTACAGGAAAATTAGATTTGGGTTTCAGTACTTATAAACCAAGTCTGATATTTTATTTTCATAGCAAAGAGATTAACGTGTTTAAACTATCTAAATAACTTGGAATTTCTTAAAATTTTTCTAGGTTTTGAGATTTTCTAAGCTCAAGGGATTGTGAATAAAAGTTGCTTTATTTTTCTTCCTTTCAGTAACTCCCATGCACTATGTAAAATTTCTTCTTTCTGAGCTTTGGGATGATGAGAACACAGGGAAAGCCTCTGAGTTTTGAGTTGCTTTCAGATTCAAATATAAGCTTTTTTTAAAAAAATATGATTGCCATTAATGTTTAAAGGTTGTGTTAGTCAGCCTTTCATCATTAAAACCAAAATACCTGACATTAATAACTTAGACAAGGAATGATTTCTTTTCTAAATTTATTTTGGTGTACTAAAGATTTAATCTGGGGTGTTCTCGCTCTGAACTAAAACTCCAGCCCTTTTTAATTTTAATTTGAAACTGAGTCTTGCTAAGGCTAATGGTCAATGGCCTAGAACCTGCAATCTTCTTGTCTCAGATTTCTGAGTCATGCCACAGAGCATGACTAGGAATGTTTCATTTGGCTGACAGTTTTAGAGGATCTAGTCCAAAGTTGTCCCACTCCATTGCTCTTGGCCTGAGGTGAGGGACAACATCATAGTGGATGGGCATGGCAGAGGAGAGCTACTCAGCTCATGACAGCCAGGATGGAGAGAGAACAGAGAGGAGAGAAGAAGGAGGAGAGGAGAAAGAAAGGAGGAGAGCAGAAGGAGGAGAGGAGAGACGAGAGACGAGAGATGAGAGAGGAGAGAAGGAAAGGGGGAAAGGGCCCAAGATAAGTATAATCCCTTCCAGGGCACACTCCTGGTGACATACTTCTTCCAATGAAGTCCTAGTAGTTCACTCAGCTGTCAATGGATCAAATGGATTAATCCACTGATAAGGACAGAGCCCTCATGATCTAATCATTGCCTAAAATCCCAACTCTGAACTTTGCTTCTATGTGCACCATGCTTTCAACACATGACCTTGGGGTGTGACATTTCCAAACCACAACATCCAGGAAGACAGAGGGAGGCAGGGAGGGAGAGAGGGAGAGATAAGGGTTGGGTTCCATCATACCCCTTTGGTTGCTTTCCCACAAGTCCCTTCACCTAAAGGTTCACAGCACCTCCCAGAACCATCCTGGGGACCAAGACAATACATGGACTTTTGGGGAATACACATTGAAATTGTATCAACTCCTACATTCATATGTTGGTGGTTTAACACATGACCTTTGGGATGTAATTAGAGTTAATTTGGGTCATGGAATTTGGTCCCTATAATGTGATTAATGGCTTTATAAGAAGCTGAATGACCCAGTCTTGCATTCCTTACTCTGTCACCATCTAATTCCTTCTGCCTTGAAATGGTGAATCAAAAGACCCTCACTGTTTCATTTTCAAGACTCTGTTACTATAGGAAATAAATTTCTTTTGTTTATGAATTACCTAGTCAGTGATGTTCTGTTAAACAACATAAAACATCCTAAGGCAATGATCTAGAGTTTATTTATTTGGCATTCAGGAAAGTGGCTTCCTAACATGGCTAGACTGGAAAGCCCTTTACAAAGCAAAATCTTAGGTTGTTTGTTTTTATTTAAAATCTGGAAAAAAATCTGCATTTTTGATGTGACTAGAATACTGCCATGACAATTAGTTCATAGACACTTTAATCATGTTCTTTGTACTTTACTACTACTATATTCCAATGAACCAAGTAAGCACATAGAAGATGCATACTGAGATTGTACTAAATGAAGAGCTAAAATTAAGGGCAGTTGATAGAAAAAAGAAAAACAGAATACAACTCCTGGTGACAAAGGTACCCAAAACACATATTATTGAGGTCAAAACACTAAAGGACAACTGCAATCTCACAGTCAAGATCTTTAAACTAAGCTCTAAGTTATCACCTCTAATGAAAAACATGTCTGTGCAACTATTTCAGTGTTTTTTATTGCTTTTTCAGACTACGTGAGGCTGAGTAAACCATAAAGAAAAGAGAATTGTTTCACTCAAAGTTTAGGAGGATGAAAGTCCAAGATCTGGCTGCCCAATGGATCTGGATTTGGGGGAAGGCCCAAATGGAAGGTGACATTATGATGGAAAGTACTGTCAGGGACAGAGAGAGATCACATGGTGTGACAGGAGTCCAGAGTTTCACTTTCTTTTTTTTTTTTTTTTTTTTTTATTCTTTATTTTGAAACCGAGTCTCACTAAGTTGCGGAGTGCCTCACTAGGTAGCTGAGGCTGGCCGCGAACCCAGATCCTCCGGTCTCAGCCTCCCAAATGCTGGGATTACAAGCATGCGCCACCACGCCCGGCGAGTTTCACTTTCTTATAATAACCTTTTTTTATGAAAATAATGAGGGCTCCAACCATACAGTCACCTTGCACTAGGTCCTACCACTTAAACCTTCCATATTACCTCCTAAGATCACTACACTGAAGTCCTAGCTTCTAATACATGAACCACCTGATTGGGAAACACACTCAAACCATATTTAAACCATAGTGGCATCTAACTAAAACACCGGCATTTAAAAGTTGCACACATGTTATTTTTTAAAATGTTTATGTTTCTCTAGGGGATATGATAAGGGCTAAGCACACTAAAGCAATTTTTCACCATGAGTTGATTGGGAAGAAAAATAAAAAGCTATTGTTTTCTTGGGCATACTTGATATTATACCCATGATTATAAAATATATACAAGTGGCAAAGGCTCCTACTCATCTGCTTTCTGACCTGGCACCTTGTAGGTCAATGTTTTCCCAGACTGCATTTTTAGCCATCTCAACTCCTGTGTAATATTTGTCATGACAGATGATTCAACTTCTTTTTAAGTGTGCACTGAATTTTCGACTTCACTCACTAATTTACTCCAGACTTAGTTTTAAAAATATCTTTAATAGTAGGCAATTGATATTATATGCAATTTTTCAGGCCAAAGTAAACTACGACACCTTTCAGAACAATCTCCCCTGTCTTCTGTCTGGGCTTGTGTGCTCCTACTACATATTTCAACATAAGGCAAAAATTGCAACTCTTTGTGAATAAATCTGCCTATATCATATCAGCAACATTACTTTAGACAGTGTGGAAGATAAATTTTTGCTTGCTCCCAAGCCAGCATCTTCCACCCCCTCTTCTAGCCAAATATCTTCTCTCTTGACATTTTGATCTAATTAACACAAATATTCTATTTGATTATAAATATTGAATTAGGAACATTTCATAGGTTTAAGGGCTGAAGTTACTGACCACCTCTACAGGTGCTAAGAGGTCAGAGAGGTCTGTAGAATCACAGTCTGTAGAAATATCCTCCTAGTTTCCCAATTCTATGTTTTAAGATCTGAATTTTCTCCATATAGGTTCTCTCCTAATCATGAGAGATCTGCCTTGCCTGATCATACAATACTCTTTGAAATTCTACAACTCTATCAATCAGCGCTTAACCTTCTTCTGTATGTCTTTCTCCAGGCTTTGGACATGGGTTTCTTTGTACATCCCAAAGATGCCCTCTGTATCTCATTTTGTATGTGTTACTTAATTACCAACTAATAATTTTTGTGAGATACAATATGACATTTTATCACATGAATTCACTATAGAAAGATCAAATTAGAATAAATGATAACATCATCATTTCAAATACTTATTAATTTTTCCATACCCAGGTCTAATATGTTAGTATGAGCCCTAATGGAACTTTGTCTATTTGTAATCACAAAGTGTTCACTCTGCTGCATTGGCTGATTTCATTCAACATTATATTCATGAGGTTCATCTATTTTTGCATGTGTTGCATAAATAAAACTGCTATGAAAAATCCTGCTAATATTTCATGTTTGCCCACATTTTTCCTTGGGACCATTTGGGGGGATTGCTGGTTCCTAAGGACTATATATCTTAAATCCTAGTAGATAATACATTTTTTAAAGTAACTGTGCCAAATATGCCTCATTGGTAATGTGTAATACAAAAGTTGTTTTGCATCTTTAACCATTTGTTAGTATCTCTTTATGGATTTCAATCATATTATTAAGAAATTAGACATTTGGGGCAGATATCTCTCAGTCTTTGATTCATTTAATCTTTTTAGACTTTGAAAAATAAAGCTGTGTACTTGGAAGTCAAGCAAATACTTAGCCACATTTTATTTTAATCCAAATAATGACTTACTATTTTATTTTGAATTTTTAGTTCTTCCCACAATGATTGAAACAGAGGAAACTTCTAAAATTTTCCATAGCTAATCAATACAATTTCTCCTCCTTTGAAGTTCTTATGAAACTTAATGCTGTCACTTAAGTATATCAAAACATAATATAGCAAGTGTCATTGTCTTAACCCACCTAAGGAATAAATATTAGCCCATTCGCCTCTTACTTGTTTCATATGAACTACATATTTTAAAAGTATCTTTCATTTTCAAATACACTAAGCCAATTTTGGAAAGTACTTTCAGTGTTAAATATTCAAATTCATAAACATAATATTTTTAACAATATTCTCACCTTCCTTTTTTCCTTTTTATTTCCTTTTTATTTTTTAGTTTTAGGTTGTAAGGATTGTTTTGTTTTGCTCTTAATGCTTGCCCTGCTTTTCTTTCGTTGAATGTTTTTCTATTTGTACATAATAGTGGATATCCATTGTCTGTATCCTCCAACTTCTCTTACTGACATTTACGCTCCTCTCCAGATGTTTTCTTGGCAGATGTCTAACATGGAACAATGAAATAGGCCATTTTAATACAGTTATTTCTTACTACAAAAGTACTCTCGATGGCTCTCAAGAAAAAAAAATATATGACTGTGATAAATTTTATATATAATTTTGTGAGTGGGGGTGAGTGGATGGGAGTGTGTGTATATGTAAAGAGAGAGACAGACAGAAAGATAGTAACAAAATCGCACACATAATTGTGATCAAGACTAAAACCTGTAGAAGAAGCTAGCAGGTCAGTTAAGAGTTGACAATGATGTCTGTGTTCAAATCCTACAGAGAGGACCAAGAATGATAGACAGACCAGGCATTTATCTCACAATTTTCAGGCAGAATTTCTACCTCTCCTGGGACTTCAGTCTAGCCCACACAAATTATGAGGGTAATCTTATTTTCCTAAATCCTACTAATTTATGCATGAATCACAACTTTAAAAATGCCTTCACAGTAACATCTACATTGGCAGTTGATTATATAATATAATTTTATGTGTTTTATGTGTCATCATAAAACACAATAGTCTTCTCAGAGGAAATGCTATTTTTAAAATTAAAACAAATGCATAGTACTTGCAATGAGCCATATGCTACTTGAAACTTTATAAGTAATTTATAAGTAAGATTACTTACTTTATAAGTAATCTTCATCCATCCCTAAGAAGATAAGGACTAACCTCATCCAAGTTAAAAACAGTTAATAAAATACACAGCTGGGATTCAAATATATCCTTGTTTTAGGCAGCAAATGATAAGGTTCTGAGTTAATTAAAGCTGAATACACTGTATAGGAATAGCAGAAATCAAAACTAGAAGAGTTCTCTACCATTATCATTAAAGGATATGCTTTTTTGCATGTCTGTTTGTTTAGTGTTTGAATCTATATCTGAGATTGACTCCTGAGAAAATACAGTCCAAGATCATTTCCAGGTGTCCTCAAAGTTGAAGCTTACTAAATGGTCAACCTAACTCCTTCCATTACTTTTGAATATGTTAAGGTGACATCAACATTTAAATTACAAGGGAATAATTAAATGTGAAGAAAGAAATCAAAACCAAAGTGTCAGTCAAGAAGAAGTTTCAGAAAGTGTGGAAACCACAAGTCTTTATGTGGTTGGCTCTGCTTGCCCAAATGTTACAAACTTTTCCTATAACAAACTACTATTTGGATGGATTGTGAGTTGAAATATATGTGTTCCCTCTATTTGGTATGAAGACAGAGTAAGAGTTGTATTTACTACTTCTTTTAGGGGTTATTGACTTTGCCTGTAATACAATCTGTCCTCCAGAAAGGAGAAAGAGAAATATCATATGGTTTTATATTTGTCCGTAATAAATTTCACTGAATTTTATAATTCGTTGCTTCTTTCCTCTCATGTCTTTTTAATTACATGCCTGGTGTGTTCTTAGTATTTTGTATATGGATATTCTAAATCCAGATTTTTCCCCTTTTATTTTTTGGAGAAATATGTCATCTAATAACCGAGAAAATCCAAACGTATTTCATTTGCCTTGGTTAAACCCAGCATATTTATCTCTTTTGCTCCCCTAGTACAATTTCTTGATCCCTATGATTATAGCATGAGAGATGTTGGCACGGTACACAGAGTGACATCACCCTCAAAGATCTCTTGAGCCATATGTTATCTCTTCCCATTTGAAAATATGATACCATGTCAGGGACAGATTATGTTCTATCTCTCAAGTTTGATTTTATATTTTTTGTCACATTCTTCTGGTTGTTATATTATGACAGGAGGGCTTCTTGTATTCTCATGAGGTACTGTATAGACATCATAGATTTATAATATGCTGAAATAGACACAATTAACTCATTACTTTTTGTTCCATGTTAAAGACAGTATAAATAAAGCATGCATTCCAAGTGCTTATAAACTGGTAACATTTGACATGGTGTTGCCCTTTTCATTTTCTTGTATTTTTATTTTCAGTAGGAGATGAAAATTAAATGACTGCAATTAATTTAGTTATTGGTGATACAATTCTTTTAATTGGCAACATAGTAAAGTCTCTGAGATGTCAGAATGAATCTTAGGAACTACACAGTAAACAATCAAAATCCAAACTTTATCTTATCATGTGCTGAGCATACCAAAAGACCCTTTTAGCTGTATCATTTAATGATCTCATCCTTATTGGACATTTATCTCTGCTGCAACTGAGTCAAAGGTTTTAATGAGCTACATCTCTTTTTCACTAATTGAAACTATTTCTGTATAATGAATTTATGCATCCATTGTTAAGGCTGAATGTGTCCCCAAAGGCTCATGTGTTGGAAATTGAAGTCCCAATGCAACAGCATTGAAAGGTGGAAACTTTCAGAGGTGATTAGGTCATGAGGGTTCTGCCTGTGTGGATGGGTTAATGCTACTGTCCAGAGCAAATTTGTTATAGCAGTGAATTTACTTCCCCTTTTTCTCTCCAATTCTTTTGTTCCTTTGACTTTCTACCTTCTGCCATGGGGTGATGTAGCATCATAGGACCCCTTCATAGGATGTACTTTGGACTTCCTAGCTCTCAAAATTATAGAAAATGATTCTTCTTTTTATAAATTACTAACTCCATGGTATTCTATTGTAACTACACAATACCTACTGACATGTACTTTAGTCAGATACACCTAAGCAGTAGGTTGCATATTTTGTCTTTTTTTTTTCAACATTGTGATAATATCTTATGAAGACCCAAATGCTGTTTAAACATTTTCATTTATATGACTGATATTAGAAACTTTTAGAATAATCCCTATGGTGAGATGAGGAGTAGAAAAATCCCTTTTGAATGACTCATCCATGCCCATCTTTTTCCTGGGAGATTTCTATTAAATGGCCTCTTGTCATCCATTCTTGTATTCTTGTCACAGAGTCTCTCAATGCAAACTTGAGTGACACTTACAAAAAGAAGAACTTGCTGAGTACAATTATGCATTCCTGCAATTCTAGCACATGGAAGGCTGAAATCAGAAGATCACAGGTTTAAGGCCCACTTAAGCAATGTATTGAGCACCTAAGCAAGATAGTGAGATCAAAATTTAAAATAGAGCTGGGGGTATAGTTCAGATGTAGAATGCTTCTGGGTTCAATCTACAGGATAAAAAAAATCTGATGTTATCACAGCCCTGTAAAGCTCTCTCATAGCTCTACATAGCCTTCAAGATAAAACTAGAGAGTCCTAACAAGACCTTCTGCATGTGTGTATATTCTTTCCAAAGTTTCTAGCCTTAATTTAGCACACACTTTGCAGCATCTATGAACTTTGACATTTCACTCTGTTTCTCATCCATCCTCAGTTAATATCCTTTATCTTTAAATTGTGACTCAACTGTTACTTTCCAAAGAATATTTTTTTCTGATTCATAAGTCTCAGTATCCTCAATTCCATGTCATTACATTTTACCTTTATGTCATTTTTTAAAGTCACAAATAGCCAGATGCAGTGGCACATGCCTGTAATTTTGGTATTTGGGAGGCTGAATCAGAGGGATTTCAGGTTCAAAAACAGTTTCCATAACTTAGACAGGCACTCAGCAACATAACAAGACTATATTTCAAAATAAAAAAAAATAGGGATGAAGATGTAGCTAGGAGATAGAATGTCCCTGGCTTCAACTCCAGTATTAAAAATGAAGGAATGAATGAAGAACTATATGAATAAATGGGTGCAATTTCATTCTTTTAAATAATCAAGTTCTATCTATATAAATATACTGTGACACCATGAGACCACAGACCTTCTGATTTTTGCTAATTGCTGAATCCTGTGCACAACCACAATGACTGGCACATGTGGAGCACCTAATAAACATGAACATAATCAACACATATGAAGAACATGAGGCTTTGGAATGCCAATTGATTCACCCAACATTACATAGCTGGAAAAATCAGGAATTATATTTGGGACTGTCTGCTCATATTTTAAAGCTAGTTAATGTGTGATTCTATACCAAACACTAATTGGTTGTGATGTCTGTATTTTAAAATGTTTTGGCCCAGACTCAGTGATTTTTATCTGTTCTCATTAATTTAAACTTGAATGCTAGCATAAGCAGTTATTTCACTGGGAATTCTCAATTTAAAGATGGTCAAATTACATTAATTAGTTTAATACAATGTAAAAATTCATTTTGCGTTAGGAACACCATGCACTTGAAACTTTAGCTATCATGTCCATATTAGTGCTATCCTTTTTTTTCTGATGAACAGGCAGACAATTTAAAATCAGTTCTTGTTGTTGGTTACAAGTATTGAAACTATATGTTTTGGTAAAAATTTATGAAAACATGAAAAATATTGGTGAGTAGGCTTATTGCTGTGATACAATAACTCTGACTTCAAAACTTACATCAAGGAAGATTTATTTGCTCACAGTTCTGGAAATTTCACAAGTTCAATTCATGTCAGGCCAGTTCTGTGGAGCACAGGGTATGATGGCAGAAGCAGAGAGAGGAAGATCATGAGCTCTTCCTCCTCTTCTTTTCATGTTAGGTGGAAGAAAGAGAGCAAGATAACAAGGAGACTCAAGAAAAAGAAACACAACCCCTAATCCACACCCCCAGGACCTTCATCAGTCACAACCCACCTTTCTAGGTTAATACCCAATAAATTCATCACACCTAATTTTTTTACTGATGCAATTGCAAACCTCATGATTTAATTATATGAACTCTGAACATTATTGCATGAGCTCTTCAGGGGATATTCTACATCTAACCATAACAGATATCTTCCATTCTTGCATGGACAAGATGACCTACAGGGTAGCTAACTATGGGGCATGCACTTGCAGTATTAAATTTATATGTGTGTGTGTGTGTGTGTGTGTGTGTGTGTGTGTGTGTGTGTGTGTGTGTGAGTTTTGTGCTTATTTGATTTAGGAAGATTTCTGGATGCCTGGTACAGAGAATAATTACAATAGAACATAACTTTTAGTGAACTTTTAATTTAGAGCACTGGATTGAGCCCACCAATAGAGAAGACATTTGATTTCACAGAGATCATAGAATGAGTATTTGTCTCATTCTATGATCTCTGTCTTTGTGCATCTGTCTTTGTCTTTGAGTCAAAATACAGTCTTAAAAATGCCATCCCTTACAAAACTGTGCAAGATTTGTCAATATCTAACTCTCTCTAAACACAAAGGTTTTGGGGGACTATCATTTGCTTAAACTCAACTTTTAATCAGCAAATAATGACTATATTTACTTATGGTGCACACTATAAAGTTTTGATGTATGTAACCAATGTGGAATGATCATATTGAGCTAATTGACATGTGCATTACCTCACATACTTATAATTTATTGGTAGTGAGAACAGTTAAAATCTGCTCCCTTAATAATTTGCAAGTACAGAATACATTGTTATTAACTATAGCTACCATGCTGTGCAATAAATTTCTTGAATTTATTTCTTCCATATAACTGAAACTTTGTATGGACAAATACTTTTCTTCTAAAATGAAGAAAATAAGAAGGTTAAGTTGTTATTTTAATTTTTCAATGACTAAAAGCAAATACTATGTTAACACCAAAGAGCTTCACAAAACAAAATTATACTTACATTGCATTAGGCAAAGTGTTCAGATCCTACGGTGGCATAGTTTAAATCTATGTTCATGGATCTTGGATACATAAGAAAAATATTTTTTATGTCAGTCTATGTATTTTTAAAACTTATAATTGTTAAAATATATTAACTGTACAAATTGATGGATTCAGTGTGTCACTTTCAAATAATACTACACCGTGTATATATACCTAATTTTCAATCCATTCCTCTGCTAATGGGTACCTAGAATTATTCCATATTTTGCCTATTGTGAATTATGCTGCAATAAATGTAAGTATACAAGTATCATTTTTGCATGCTGACTTCATTTCCTTAAGGTATATACCCAGAAGACTGGGTCATATGGTATTTATAGATTGAGATTTTTGGGATACCTCCATACTAATGTGCATTAATGCCAACTTTGTGAAGGGTTTCTTTTGTTTCACTTTCTCACCAGAGTTTAATCTTTTTTTTTTAATTTGACATTTGAATGTGTACAATTCAGTTGTTACTAGTAAATTCACAAGATTGTATGTACCACTAATTCTAGATCAAAAAGAACAACCAACACTTATTCAGCCCTTTCCTGGACATTGACAGCCACTCCTTTGCTTTTTGCCTCTATGAAGTTTCTTATTCTGTAGATTTCATTTAAAAATGAAATTTTAAAATATGTGAACTTTTATGTTTGTTTTCCTTCTTTTAGCATACAAGTTTTAAGGAGATAAATGTAATAGCTCAAATATGCTATGGAGTCGCTCTACTTTGGTTTTCATTTTAGTTACTGTATGGTTAAATTGCAGAATTTGTAAAATAATTCTGTTCAGATATTTTGCCTGTTTATTGACTGGATTACCTTTTCTCTGGTTATTATTTTTTTAATTTTTAATATATTCTGTATGTTAATTCTCTGTCAGATGAATAGCTGACAAAGATGTTTTATAGTTCTTCAGGTTGTCTCTTCACTTCTTTGTTTTCTTGGCTGTGAAGAAGCTTTTTAATTTGATGCAATCCCATCTGTCAGTTCTTGCTATTGTTTCCTGAGCTACTGCAGTCCTATCCAAGAAATCATTGCCTGTGAAAATATCTTTATATATTGTCCCTATGTTTTCCTCTGGAAGTTTCAAAGTCTCAGATGTCACATTAAGGTCTTTGATTGGGTTTGAGTTAGTTTTATAGAGAGTGAGAGATGAAAGGAATCTAGTTTCAGTCATGAACATGTAGATATTCAGTTCCTCTAGCACCATTTGTTGAAGAGGTTGTCTTTTCTTCAATGTGTTTTTTTGGTACCTTTTCCAAGAATCAAATGGATGTAGATATGGGAGTTTGTTTCTGGATGCTTTATTTTATTTCATTGGTGTACATGCCTATTTTTATGACAATAGAATGTTATTTCTGTTACTACAGCTCTACAGCATATTTTAGAATCAAGGATTGTCATTCCTTCAGTATCACTCTTTTTGCTCAGGATTACTTTGACTATTCCAAGCCTTTTTTTTTTTCTTCCTAATGAAGTGAATTATCAGTTTTCTAGTTCTATGAAGAATATCATTGATGTTTGATGGGCACCACAAGATCTAAACTAGATCCCTATCTAAATTGCTTCTTATAGTATGGACATTTTACAAATACTAATCCACCCAGTCCATTATCATGAGAGTTATTTTCATCTTCTAATATCTTCTTCAATTTCTTTCTTCAGTATTTTATATTTTTCATTGAAGAACTGCTTCACTTCTTTTGCTAAGTTTATTGCTAGAAATTTCATTTTTATTTCATTGATATTGTAAATAGATTGTCTTCTTGATTCTTTCTCAGCAAGTTCATTTATTGGTGTTTTGGAAAGCTACTATTTTTTGCATGTGGATTTTGTAATCTGCTACTTTACTAAATTTGTTTTTCAGTTCTAAGAGTCTTTTGGTGAAATTTCTAGGGTTTTCAAATTATAGAATCATATGACCGGCAAATATGAATAATTTGATTCCCGTTTCCTAATTGTATCTCTTTTATTTCTGTCTTTTGACAGTCTGACTTGAATCTAAAGCAAAATTTACATTTGCCAAGATACTAGTTTGGGTATGCCAGGACATATCCGCATAAGTCAGTATTACCCAAAAAACCTACTCACTGCATGGATCTCATAGTAGGCATTATTTTAAATTCCTATGATAATAAGCTAAGTACACCTTAAAATTAAATACACCTTAAAATTAAGGAAGAAATTATCACATTATTTTGTAAGAGCTCTTCTCAATCCTTAAACTTTATGATTTTAAGGAGTTCTTCCTAGGATGGAAGGCTCAGATGGTTGAATGTGAAATATAGCTGGAGGCTGGAATGGTCAGGAGGCTTCTTCACTCACTTCTCAACTGACTGGGCTGGGATGCTTTGAAGGCTGTGGTTGATAGGACCCTTAAGCACTGTGGCTGCATGCAGCTTTCATACATGGGCTCCCCATTGCCATGGCAGTCTCAGGATATTTACCAGCATTTCAGTGAGCAAAACAGAAGTCAATGGCCTTTGGCTACCAAGCCTCAGGAATCATGTATTATCAATTCTGCTATATATTATTGGCAAAAGTTGTCACAAAATCTGGGTCTGGTGGTATATGTTTGTAATCCCAATACTTGGGAGGCTGAGTCAGAAGGCTTGCAGGTTGGAGAGCAGCCTTAGTGAGGTCTTCCACAACTTAGTGAGATCCTGTTTCAAAATAAAGAATAAAAAAATAGGATTGGGGATGGAGCGCAGAGGTACAATGCCCCTGGGTTCAATCCTCAATACCTCGAAAAAAAACTAAAACCAAACCAAAACAAACAAAACAAAAAAAACCTGATCATATTCAATAGAAGAGGATCTAGATCTAACCTCGCAGTAAAAGTGTTACTTGTTAATTTTTAGCCATGATATAAAACTTGCACTTTTACTATTCCACGCTTCTCACAAGGTATCATTTGTGCTATGGTGAGTTAACCAGGGAAGGAATGATATTTTTATGTTGTGTTATATGTTCGTGGTGCTGGTGGAATAGAATGAATACATATATATATACATATGTGTATGTATATTTATATATATGTGTATGTATATTTATATATATGTGTATGTATATATATATATGTATATATATGTGTGTGTGTGTGTGTGTGTGTGTGTATACTTAAACATTATCATGGCATTTTGTGCTTGGAAAGAACTCAATAAATAGAAACAGTTCCTGAGTTGTAACAATATGACTCATTTTAAAAAAGGAATTCTGTTATGACCACTGATAATGACCTAACTCAAGAAGTGTTTAAATATATATGTTGTCATAAAGTTTACATTTAAATAAGATTATGAAACCTAAGACCTCCCAACTTTGTATATTCTCTCTTCAGATTTGAAAGATATTCCTGTTGACAAGAGCCCACGGAAAAATTAGTTTTCTCACCTTAAGAATCAATTAGATTTTTACTTGAAATGAAACAAATTCCTGTATCACAGAGAACAGTGTTTGGCCAAATACAGTGTCTTAGCCTTTGGCTTTTGTTAAAGTGTGATTTTTATGTGTTAACTTTTCATTTTACTCTGTGATTTAATCTTACTGAGTCAAATGGACTCTTGATTTACATTCTGTTATATGCATTGGTGACAAAGTGTTTTCTTGTAGTAGAATATTGTAAAGTCTTCACTACAAATATGTAACTGGTTGAAGCTTATAGGGTGAATTTAGCAAGTGCTTATCAGCTAGGTTGAGCACTGTATGTACTTGGTGGGCACAGGTGGACAAGACTCCACAAATAGCTGGCATAGCATGCCATAGGGAGCTGTCTTACGGAATTTAAATTTCTGAAACAGTGAATCACACTTGTAATAGCAAAGTACCTTACACTGTACTTTGGCATCATTAAAGTCTTTAATACCATCTGGAAAGGAAAGAAGCAAAAGGTTTTCTAGTAGGTGGCTTATAAAACTCTTCAGATATTTAGTTATCCCATGTCATGTTTAAAATATTTAAGGCACTTTTAAAGGAGCCATTTGAAGCACTCAAAAATGATTACCTCTTCTAATTCACCAAATACTTGCAAGACTTGGTTTTTAACAAGCAAGACTGCTTTTGATTTATGAAGTGCCAAGAAGGCACCCCCCAAAAAATATCTACTTGAAATTTTGCTTCATTTTTACAGGACCTAAAATACAGTTTGGTTAAAAAAAAAAAGAAATAAAAAATTTAAAAAAACATAAGTTCTCTTGGGTTAATATTTTACATGCCAAGTTGAGCCTGGAGCTCATTTTTACAGCTGCTTTATGAGTCTTTAAAATGGTGATTTATAATGGAAATAGTGACACAGTCTTAATTATAACATGATGTACCAGGTACTATAATGAGAAAAACTATTTCTCTCAAACATGTATAGCTTTTAACCTATGCTGAAAGGCTGTTTTCATTATGATCATAATTTTTAGCTATGCCTAGATCTGAACATACCTAGTTTCTTTTCTTAATAACTATGATCATCCTTTTACTTTTCATTTCCTCAATGGTGTATATGCAGAAGCAAAATGTCCCTAGAAACATAAGACTGCTATTCTATGTATAAAATTTTAGAAAAACATTATTATGTAGTATAACATGCACAATTCAATAATAACATTATCACATAATTATTTTATAATTATAGGTTTAATCTACCAGTATCAAGTTCTGGCTTACTATTAGTAAACCCTTCTCTAAAAGCAGACACTTGTCATCTAACATAATCTTACTATGGAAGGAAAAAATATTTGAAGAGCTATAATTTCTGAGACCCTTATAAATGTTGGAGAAGGTAGTCAGGAAAGTACACCAGGCCTTAAAGTAGAAGAGTGTCTCCTTTGATCAATCTATGCCTACAGAGTTTGTAACTGAGAGGGAATTGAGAGAGCAGGTCTTTTGTACAGTCAATGCCCACTAAACATCTGTGTGTGTCTTAAACTGGATTCTATAGTACACAGCAAGATCTTAGTAAATAGAGGAATGGCTATGAATGTGAATGTCATCAAAGAGAAACTGTATTTTGAAATTAGCAGTAATAACTTCCATGAACTATAAACAATTAGTTAATGCCATAATAAGGCACTTCCTACAATGTATTTTTAACTTAATGGAATATAAATTTTAACATAAACTATATCTGAATGCCTATAACTCAAAAATAGACATACTTTTATGAAACGTTTTTTTATGAAGGTTATGCTTATTTCATTCTTTTTTTTTTTCGGTCCTGGGAATTGAACTCAGGGGCATTGTACCTCCAAGCTATACCCCCAGCCCATTTTTTAGTCTTTATTTTGAAACAGGGTCTCACTAAGTTTCAGAGTGCCTCACTAAGTAACTGAGGCAGGCTGTGAACCTGGGTCCTCCAATTTCAGCCTCCCAAATGCTGGGATTACAAGCGTGCGCCATCACACCCGGCATGCTTATTTCATTCTATAGAATAAATCATTATAAAACAGCATTATATGTAGATAATATAAGTCCCTTTATATGTCATACTGAAATATAAGTAAAAACATAGTGAGACAATAATAAAATTCAAACATTTAACAGAGCAGAAGAATGTTTCTATGTATAAAACTCCAGGAATCAGAAGACTATGTCAAAACATAACAAAAAACTCACAAGTACATTTTTTACTGAGTTTGGAGAGCAACAGTAATTGACAAATTTAATTTCCACTCAGTGTCCTTGATTATTCTGTAGACCATAGTCTAGTTTCTTAATCACATTACTTAAACGTAGCTGAAAGCAATGATAATGGGTTATGCTATGGTTTGGATCTAGTGTCTGCCAGAAAAGCTCATGTGTTGGCAATGCAGCAGTGTTCAGGGGTAAAACAGTTGAGTTATGGAGGCTGTAATCTTACCAGTTGACTGACCAATTGGTGTATTAATAATTTGAATGTATTTATTGGGTGGAAACTGTCTGTAGGTGGGGTAGAGTAGGATGGAGTAGGTCCCTGGGGATATACTCTTGTCAACTATGTCTGTCCCTGACATTTTCATTTCTCCTTCTCTCACTCTATTTCCCAGCTAACATGAGCTGAGCAGCTTTTCTTGATAGGCTTTGCCTCCATGATGAGCCTGCCTTGGAGCCAGCTAGCTGGCCAAATAAATCTACCCTCCTCTAAGCTGTTCTTGTCAGGCATTTTGGGCACAGTGATGAAAAATCTAACAAACACAGGTCACATAATAGAAACTTAAAATGTTTGTATGATGAACCTTATTGATAAAGTCACCAATGAAATCGGCCATTTTATGGGTAACACGAAAGTCCCTTGTTTATACAGGAATGGATAAATGAAATAACGTGTCTGAATAATTTGTAATTTACTGAAAAGATTGTTAGTTACTGGTTAACAATGGAAAATTACAAAGAGATTAGTTCAAATCTTCAGAAAATTTAAAAGAAAAAAATCACTAATTTATTAGAAACAAAAATTGAGTTGTCATGGTTTGTATTTTTCTGTCATCTCTCCACTTGCTGGTCCTCTGTACTTCTACTTCAAACAATAATATACTGTCATGAACTTTTATCTTTTGAAAAAGATTCACTTAAATGTGGTGAGAGGCAACAGAGTCATAAAAATTAATTTTTAATCTAGGCATAATCTCTATAGTCAAGAGCTCAGACAACTTTGTGAAGTTATAGATCTTCTAACTAATTTCATTGTACTAACAATTTCACAATATGTATGTACATCAAAGCTTAAATAAATAAAACATGTAAAAATAGAAGAAAGCTCAGAACATTGATATTTCTCAGAAAATATGCTGCAATAATATAAAATTTTAATCAGTAAAATAACACTTGTCAATAGCATTCTGCATATTAAATAAAGTTATTTAATCATGTCAATTCTGTGCCTTTATCTTATGACTTACAACAGAGATTTGTTTTCCTCTCTCACACTCTGGTGGATTGATTGCACTCAACCATTCTCATTTGGATTCTCTTAGGAATCAGATGACAGCTGGATTTAGACTAGATATCTAAGATGACACAGGCACTTTTCTGGCAGTCAATGTGAGCTTTGGTTGAGGGGTTAATCTGAAACTACTGACCCTATTACCTACATATTATAACTAGTTTCCAAAGGTAATATTCCAATAGAGAAAACCTACTGGACCGAAAAAGAACGAACATAGCCCCTTTCCTTCCAATGACAGGAGTGTAAACGTTGTGTGGCCATCTTTAGTCTGAAATAGTCCCCCTGATACTTTTTTTGGTCACCAATTCAAAGGCTCTCAATTTGCTTTGTTTTCCAGCCACTCTGTTCTACAAAGTTGCACAAAGGCTTCAACCAGCTTTGGGCAGGCACAAGGTGACAGTACCTCTCTGTGAACTTCACTTCCTTGCCTAAACTTCTCTGGAACTGATCTGTGGAGGGACCACAGGAGGGTTCAGGTGGCTGATTCAGCAAGATCCCATAGACAAAGTGGTCCTGGAGGGCAGTTAATGCACTGCAGTGGGGGTTGGAAGTCATAGGTGATTGTTTCTCCCTCTAACTCAAAGAGACAGGTGGTCCTGAGATTTCATATCATAAGGGTCTCTGATTGATCCGGTGGAATTGAATCCATTGTTCCAAGTGGTAGGTATTGTTCACAATAGACCAAGGACAAGTTAAAGTGATGTGTCTAGATAGGAGAGCATGATGCTATGAACCAAACTGTGCCTCCTCTAAATTTTTAAGTTGTGGCCCTAACTCGCAATGTGACTGGAATGAAACAAGGCTTTTGAACTTCTCAGGTTCTAAGGAATGGGACTACAAAGCCATTTGAATGTTAAAGAGTCCTATTCCAGGAAAGAGAAGAACAAAGCCAAAAGCACACCCACTGCCACACCCACTGCACACAGGGGCAACTCTGTTTCCTCCTTACTTGCAGAATGTGGGAACCAAGCAAAGAGCCTGGAAGGGGGGCAGCACCTCAGAGTGAAGGGGCAGAGCCCCCCTGAAGTGCTGTGGGGTTGATGCCGCCACACCAGCGGGCCTGCAAGGTGGCAAATCAAGCCAAAGCAAACAATGTGTGTGCCTCCAACTTTAGAATTTAGAGTTGATGTTGGAACAAGTTGAGATTTTCAGGGCTGCTGGAGTGGAATAAATGTATTTTGCATTTTAATAAGGACAGGAATGAATGATGAGGGGGCTCGAGGTGAAATGCTATGAACAGAATTGTGTCCCTACCAAAATTCATAAATTGAAGCCCTTACCCTATTGTCACTGTATTGAAGTAGGAAGTAATTAAGACCAAAAGAACTCATAGGGTAGGGCTTGGGTTTCTTAAGAGTAGTGTTCTAGAAGAAGAGAGGTTACTTTCTTTCTCTCTTCATCACATGAAGACATGACAAGAAGGCAGAAATCTGAAAGTCAGAGAGAGAAAGAGCTCACACCACCAAGTCCTTCATCTTGGACTTCCCAGCCTCCAGAAATGTGATGAAAAGCCACCCAGTCTGTGATGTTTTCTTACGGCAGCCCTAAATAGACTAAGAAACATGAGCAAGCAGTTTAAATAAGTGGTTTGAGTTGGGTGTGGTGGCATATGCCTGTAATCCCAGTACTTGAAAAGCTGAGACAGTAGGATTGCAGATTGGAGGAAGGCCTCAGCAAGTAGTGAGACTCATCAACCTAGTGAGATCCTGTTTTGAGATAAAAATAAAATAGGTCTGGGGATGTAGCAGAGGTAGAATGCCCTTGGGTTAAATTCCCAGTACCAGAATAAATAAATAAATAAATAAATAAATAAATGGTTTGCATACATTTTTATTTAAATTAAAATTGCCCATCTTTGATTAAAAAAAGATAGTCTTGCTGACTCTCTTTAGCTTGATGGGATTCATTAGGATGATATATATATATCACATTGAAATTCCTCATTTCAAATTATATATATATTCCTATATATATATATATATATATATAATTTTCCTATATAATTTATATATATATATATATAATTTGAAATGAGGAATTTCAATGTGATATAGGAACTTTCAATAATTATGTGTTTCAGAAATACAAGTAAAATGTTAACTATTTTAAATAGTTCTAAGCCATTATAAAGTCTCCACACAACTCTTCATCTATTGTCCTGAAGAAAATACTATTTGATTTTCATTCTTAACCCAGACTGATACGTCCAACTGCTAACTTCACTGACGTCATGACTCCCAGGCTCTGATGGTATGCGTAGCATTTAATTGTGGAACAGAGCTTTATCGGGGGGGTGGGGAGAGAGCATAGTAAGGCACATGATGTACTTATACAATTATATCAAGATCACTCACTGAACTGAACTTGAGAGGGAGGGAGGGCGAGGGAGTGGGGTGGGAATTGGGGAAAGGGTCAGATGCGAAATGTGTGCACATCTGTCTTTATCAATTTGTACCTAACAAAAATGTATGTATACAAAGCATGATTATTACAATAAAAAAAAAACAAAAAAGAAAATGCACTAGGTCCATTGTAACTGTTGAAGGTCAGGTCTGTAAAGTAAATATTATTTCTTAAATCACTGGGAAAAAATTTGTAAAATAGGTTTTTTTTTCCTTAATGTTTTATGGCATGTTACTGTTCTTTAAGCTTTTATACAGTTGTGAAAAAATATACCTCCCTTAAATCCTGGTTAGACTTCCCCCTGGCAGTCTTGTCCATGGAGCCTAATTGTTTCCCAGTAGCATGTTTCACATGTATTGATGGCCATTACTAGAAGAATCAATGTTACGTAGCCAGGACAAAGGCACAAAATTGCACAAATCAAATTTCTCGTTTTATGTGTGAATAACCCAAGGCTCAGAAAAAGAGTATGTCCATGGTCACAGTACTTGTGAGTGGCAGAAACAACTCAGCTATATGCTAGGTTTCAAATCAACACTCTTTGTACTGCATCATTCATTCTTTCTCCACCTTCTGGTTTGGATTGTATTTGGTGTGTGTGTGTCTGTTTGTGTGTGTGTGTGTGTGTGTGTGTGTGTGTGTGTGTGTGTACATATAAAATAACTATCTAATTACAGCATTAGCTCTATGTGGCAATTTTGACTTGCCCTTCCCCCCTTTTTGTCCATTTCATTGTATTTTTTGGATTCCAATCTGTAAAAACAGAAAAAGCATGGATTTTATATGGTACCATTTCTTTACATTATTTTGCAATCCTTGTTTCTAGATTTTTCCATAGGGAAAATATAAGAGGACAGGTACTAACAGTGCTAAAATAAAATAAAGATTCATCTTCCATATGATTTTTATCTATCTTGCATAAAAGTTAATAATTTCATATGTATTTACTAGTTATAAAAACACACCAATTTCAAACATTGGAAGAAATAAATTCAGGTGTTTGGCCTGAATTTGTGAAGTGTTTTTGCAATTATATTCTTTATCAAGAGTCATTTCCTAAAATTATTTTAAAAAGGAGGAATTTTTCAAAGGAATCCAATAAACCATATTTTAAATTTGATAAATATTTTGTTGATACCTGGGTGGTGTCACCAGGCAGACAAAGGGAGTCCTATTGGGCCATACAGAGTTGAGTCAGGTTTCCTGGAAGTATCACATCTTTATCACATCTCTAGTTCCTTGAGAGATATTGATCAGGAAACTCCCAGCACAGCACAAGAAACTCCCAGCACAGTAAATCACCACACCTGTCTCAGATGTGCTGATCTGAAAGCAGAACTATTTCTCCTTTGATTATATTTGACATTAAAAGACATTTTAACATATTATCACTTTACACTCAACTATTAAAGTTAAGAGCTGGGGTAAAAATAAAAAGTTCCATGAACATTCATTTCACCAGTCAACTTTGTCATTATCAATTGTAACAGCTCACATCTTTTTTATTCCAGGTTCCAAGTTGGGGCTGCTAAAAATAATATCATCATCACCAACAAAGCAGACAGATTTTAAAAATTGAATGTGCCAACTCCATGTCAGTACTGAGAGTGGTTGAAAATCTTTGAAGGATATTCACAAATTCCAATGTCTTTAGCTATGGAACAATTAGATGATAGAATTTTCTTTTGTACATATGACACTTATATTTACACAGTACTTTTCAAAAAATGAATTCATAAAATAATATAATCTTTAAGATGTTTTAGTTTTTATTTAGTAGTTCATTACTCTGTCTTTTTCAAATTAAAGAAAAGAACTCAATGCTTATAGAAAAAGTTTCCAGATTATTGCTCATACTGTAATTACTAATTTGGACATGTTAAGACTTCCCTGTTTTAAGACTTCAAACAATCACTCAAGATTAGCAACAATTGATGGTACTATTTAAAGTATGTTTACTTTACCCAAGAGATATTTAGTTGAACTTTTTCCCAAGGTTTACTGCTTCCTATTTTTGTTTCTCAAGCAAGGTTTATTTTATTTTATTCAGCTAGGATATAAGATATATCTAACAACTCTTGGTAGGTTCTAGGAAAATGTAGTAGAATCAATGTCACCTAAGAACTGTGAAAATAATTGGGGAAAAATAAATAAAAAATACAATCTCAAAGCCGGGCGTGGTGGCGCACGCTTGTAATCCCAGCATTCGGGAGGCTGAGACCGGAGGATCCAGGTTCGCGGCCAGCCTCAGCTACCTAGTGAGGCA
>PVLC010001670.1:81466-115712 GCA_004027655.1 Graphiurus murinus
AAAAAAAAAAAAAAAAAAAAAAAAAAAAAAAAAAAAAAAAAAAAAAAAAAAAAAAAAAAAAAAAAAAAAAAAAAAAAAAAAAAAAAAAAAAAAAAAAACAATCTCAAGTACATATTCAAGAAAATAAATAATGGAGAACCAAAACAAAACACCATTTTCCTCACATCTTGTTTACCTCAACCTCAGTGGTAAGATCTTCAGATCCCAGTTGGGCATCTTTCACACTTTTTGAGCAGACACCAGAAGACATCTAGTCACAGTCCCTCTGCAGTGAGATAACTGTGGTCTCTGTTTTTCACGGAAAAACTTCTTCAAGATAGAAATCGAGAATCTATTTTCCATAGACATTGACAGATCATTTGTTTATCACTCCAATTCAAGGTTAAAACTTCTGAAGCATTTTGAAATATAGTTTCATGGTGATTTTCCATAGCAATGTATTTTTAGCCATAAAATACACATACACAAAGTTGCTTTTGAAAACGTAATAGTGAATTCCTTTGAAGGTTTATTTCCATATTATTTTGTTTACTGAATAAATATTAAACATAGAATTCTAATAATTTTAGTAAAATGGCTTTACATTTTGCTTTGTGTATACATAAGCACTATATTAATCGTTTGACATTCATGAGTTTGGGATATCTTAATGAAACATTTTAGTTGAGCTCCCAGTTTTACCTGCCATTTTAAAAATTTCTTGCAAAACCCTAAATAAAACTCAATGTGATAATTTCCAACTGGCATTTTATTTATTGCCTACATCCAATTTTTAGTTCTATCTTCTTTTCTACTTTCTCTCCTAGCAAGAAAAAAAATTTAATCCTCATAACTATTTTTGCTTCCAGCCAGCCTCTTAACTCTTTATTCCTTATTTCCCACAAACACACAAAAATAGCTGCTCGACTTGCAGTGTTAGAAGTTTTCAAAGAATTAGGCACATCTGTTAAATAGAAATGAAAAAAAAAATTAAAGGCACTTCAGAAGTCAGATTAGTCATTGTTTTCTTCATAGTTAACATCAGGGCTATTGTTTCTATGTATAAATCACTTAAATTTTCACATTTCAAAATAAGTAAGAGTCCATACACATTGTATTCATAGACTAACTATTCCACAATGACAGTGGTTTGGATTTTCCTTTTATAACAAGTCTCTGGGATTAGCTTGGGAAAACAGGAACTAAAGTAAGTCACTGTGTCACCCTCCGGGTAAGTGGCAAGATCAGTGTGGATAGCAAATCATCTTCTCTGAGCTTTTGCTTCTTGCTTAGGAAAGGATTCAGTTTACAACATTTCTCTCCAGTGTTGACTCTATTTGTTTCTTTTGGGAGGAAAATATTTTCCTTCTCTCAGTTTTACCCCAGAATTCCTTCTGGAAAATTATTGGATCAAGATGATACATTCTTTGTAAATAAAGCAGAATCCGTAGCGAGCATATTTGGGGTTTGGTTTACATCCAAGCTTCAGTAACTGGCTCTTAAGGTAAGTCCTGTACTCATTTGTTCCGAGGCAGGATCTTTTTGATGGCTAATGGTAACATGTTATGCATAGCTGGCTAATGATTCTAGGTGTAGGTGGTTCCAAATAGTTGGCACTAACTGGCAGGCGGAAAGGGATTCCAGAATTAAAAGGGGTTTTATTCATGGAGAGCACTTATAAAAAGAACATGATTTTCTGTACTTTACAAGTTACCTCCCTCAACCAGCTCTATAGAAAAGAGTCTAGCAGGTGGTGAAAAGTGACAAAATTATATTTAATGAATGGGGGGCTGACAGCAGCACATGTGCTGTATCACTGGAGTTAATTCTGTGTGGCATCTTTGCAAGACATAGAAAGTATGCCTTTAGGGGTTTAGTGCTGAATTTCAATGAATATTTTTACACTTTCCTTTAACATATGCTTCCTTTCCTATTTCTCTTTTTCTAAACCTGAAATGAGTTCCTGCAAGAATCCTTTTTCTTAACTGGCAAGATAAACAGAACTAGATATAAGTTAAAAATAAAGTGGCCACTTCTATGCCAACTGACTAAGAAATAAGGCCTACAGATATCTCTAACTACAGTAACCAGCCATTTTTTTTTCATTTTCCTTATACTTAGGAACTTTTGTTGCCTTTCTGTTGTTACTGTTTTGTCTTTGAGTACCCAATACCAGACAGTAGTAAGTACTTTAAATGAGTTAAATTATTTCGTCTTCTAATAATTCAATGAGGTACTTATTATAATTTCACATATGAAGAAATTAGAGCTTAGATCTATTAAGCAACTTTTCCAAAGTTATAGTGCTGACATCTTTACAAATGGAGTTCTGCTATGGTTTGAATGTGAAGCAGAATCCGTAGCGATTCTGCTTCAAATCCACCTCAAATTTCCTGTGTTTCAAATTTAATCCCTAATGTCGTCTGGCAAAAGTATTAGAGGTGGGGCCTCTTTGAGATAATTAGGATCAAATGAAGCCATAATGTCTGGGTTCCCATGATTGCATTAGCTACTTTTTAAGGACAGGAAGAGAGAGACCCTGACTAACATGCTTGCTCTAATTCTCCACGTGGTAACCTCTGCCTTAGCATGACTAAGCAGGAAAGTTCTCACTAGATGCCAAGCAGATGCTGGAAGATCAAATACTCTTGGACTTCTAGAATTAAAAGCTATGTAAACGATTTTAAATAAATTTTGCAGTCTGTGGTATTCAGTTATTGCAACAGAAAATGGACAAGACTGGATCTAATACCCAAAACTATAACTTATGCTATCACACATCTGCCAAGTTTCCTCTAAAGTTTCCTCCCTTAAAGAAATTACATGAGGTATTCTTTATGTTAACCATTAACTATTGTTTACTTGTCTTGTCTTTTCAGATGTGTCATTTACCTTAATGGTCAAGATATTTCAAGTGAGCTACATTTTGCTTTCTTGATGCTCATCTGCATTCAGAAATATTTCTACATTAAAACAGTAATATACTCTCAAATTTATTTTGAAAATATAATTACACATTTCATTTCCTCAAGGTGGTCATATAAGTGCAATCTTCTGAAACAAGACAATTTACTTTTGTTACTTGAAATAAGTTAGTACAACTTGCAAGAATAATTGACCCATCTTAAGGTTATAGTAATCATGGAAAAGATAAATCTATATACAGTACAACTATTTCTGAAACATTCATTTCATTAAAATTTTTTCTAATGTTAATAATCATTTGCATTTCTTAAGGATGTGCTAAGACATTGGTATGGAAGCACACAAATTGTTTAAAAGTTTATTTGAAGACTTCAAAGTTTTTTATTCAGCAAAATTTTTAAACATTTAAAATAATGTCCCCCAATAATGAAGTACTTAAGATTACTTTGACTGCAATCTCTCAAAAGAAAGAGAGAAGAAAGAAAGAAAAAAAGAAAGAAAGAAGAAAAGAAAGAAAACATGATGTTGGAGTACTCAATTAAATTCTCCTAAAATAATGATCAGCATATGTAATATAGAAGGCTTCTATAAACATAGTGAGAAATAAAGTGAATTTTGCCACCTTTATAAATGTTCCTTTTGTTAAATATTTGCTTTACTTGGTTGATTTTTTACTCTTCTGAAAAGTTTTAATGTATACTATTAAGACCTGACACAGAAATGAAAAGTCAGATGTGCAAACCAGTTTTGGGTATACAAAACATTTTGTAGCCAGTTAGTCTTAATAATTTTGTTGAAGTTGAGGAACTGTAATGGTTTGGATTTAAAATGACTCCATGCCCCTCAAAGAAACAGAGTAAAAATGTTGGAAGCATAGCTTGGATGGGAAGGAGAGGTTCCCGGGGGAGTAGCCTTGGAGATTATACAAGACTCTCTCCTCCCATTCCCCTCTCTGCTTCCAGCCCCCATAAAGTGAGGGCAGAACTTTGCTATCCCCGTCTAGCCTCTTCCCACCATGCCTTGAGTTCCACTGATGCTGGCCTCACATGGACTGAACCCCATAATTTCCAAAAACTGTGAGCAAATAAATCTTCATTTAAATTGTGTGTGGTCAGGTTTATTGGGTTCAAGAGTGAGAATGCTAAATGAGACAGAATACCACAGAACTGAATACCACAGGAGTGGAGTTGCTTCTATTTCTATGTCTGATCATGTGTTTTGGGAGTCTTTGGAACTGTTTCATGAGAAGGAATTAGAAGGGTGATAATGTGGCTAGAAAGGAGAATGGAAGAGACTGTGCTCAGGAGATTTTAGAGGGCAAAGAGAACTCCATAGGGAAATGGAGTAAAGGCCACAGGTGTTACATTCTGGCAAAGAACTTATCAGAATTTTGCCCATATCCTGGAACTTTGTGTGAGGTCATATTGAAAGATGATGGACTAATTAAACTGGCAGAGGAAATCTCAAAACAGCAAAATGTATTGTGGATATTGATGTACAAATTCAGTGAATTATACACTGGATTCCAGGGAACAGAAAGCAAAGCAGAGAGACTTTATAGATTTGCAGTTTGGCCAGAAAGGCATGTGTTAATCTGAGTACCAGAGAGATAATGTTTTGGAAGAAAGTGAGATGGATGAAAGGAAGGAAAAAGTGTGGCCTTAATGGAGGCAGGGCCAACAGTGGCCATGAAGAAGGCAGAGCCCATGGTTGTCTATCTCAGCACTCACATAATACTGACTTTGCTGCAGAAAAGGAGTCATTCATAAAGTCTTATCCCCAGATTTCAAAGGAAAGTCCAGGAAGGTAGGTAGTGTGTGGCAGGATCAGAATTGATCAGAATCTCTGCAAGTGGGCCCAAATGGGACAATTTCCAAAGTTCTGAGGGTAAAGCCAAGGGTACTACAAAAAAAAAATCCTCTGTGATTTAGAAATGTCAGAAACATGGAACAACCACTGCAATGAATAGATGCAAACAATAAGCCATGGAGCCAGGCTGAAATAGCCAGCCAGTATGCCACCCATCACAATCAACGAGGCTGGGGGTTAGGGCTGCCAAAGCTTGTTGGAGATCACATCTCACCACCATGTGTCCTGGATGTCGAAAGTAGAGCTGCAGAGTCAGATGCATGCCCAGCTGGATTTCAATAACATTTTGTTCCCATTCTTTTTTCCTATGGCCCTATCTCTCCCAAATGTTTACTCTGTGTCATTGTACATCAGATACATGTAACTTGCTTTTTGTTTTACAGAGGCTCAAAGCCAAGATTTTACCTTGAGTCTCAGAGGAGACTTTGGACTTTTGAGTAATGGGGAAATATTAAGACTGGAAACACTTGGAAATGAACTAAATGCATTTTGCATTGTCAGATGTCCTTGAGGTCTAGTGGGCCAGGGGCAGAGTATACTGATCTGGATTTAAAAGGTTCCTGTAGCCTGTAGGTGGAATTTTTCATTGAAACTATATGTGTTTGGGATTTTTTATTGTGCTTTTAAATTATTAATTCTATTTTTTATTTTTTGGTACTGGGCATTGAACTCAGGAGCATTCTACCACTGAGCTACACCCTCAGCCCTGTATTTTTATTATTATTATTATTCTTTAGTTTGAAACAGGGTCTCACTAAGTTGTGGAGGACCTCACTAAATACCTGAGGCTAGCTGCAAACCTGTAATCCTCCTGTTGCAGCCCCCCAAGTCCTGGGATTACAAGTATGTGCTATCGTGCCCAGTATATTGATTCTATTTTTAAAAATTCTTTAAGGCTGTTCAAACAATCTACTTATTGGGTGATTTTGGTAGTTTGTGCTTTTTAAGCAATTGGTTCATTTCATCTAAGTTGCTGAATTTTTCTATGTAAAAATGGTCACAGTATTCCCTCTTTTTTCTTTCAGTTTTCTCCAGTTTCTGTAGTGATGCCCTCTCCTTCCTTTCTTATGTTGGGAATATGTATCACCTCATTTTTAATTTTTTTAATCATTCTTATTAGAGTCATGCCAATTTCATTAATTCTTTTAAGAACTATTTTTTCCATTTATTTTCTCTCTTTTTCTTCTCCAATTTCATTGATTTCTGTTTAGTATGATGGTAAAATGTAGTACAAACATAAAACCATTCTTGATCAACATCTTTAATTAGGGAGTAGCATAAAGAACATAGAGAAATTGTAACTTATAAATTGTGTATGTGTGTGTGTGTGTGTGTGTGTGTGTGTGTGTGTATTACTGAAGATTGAATCATGGTGTGTGTTCTACCTCTGAGCAACATCCCAGCAGTATTTTTATACTTCCATTGGTGCATTGTAAGTTTAATACATCATAGGTTCAAAATTATATATAAAAAAAAAAACTTGCACACAGTTTTGGTGAGTTTTCCTTCAGGTTCCACCAAGCTACTAACTCCTCCCCATAAATAAGAGTGAGACTGATAATGATAGTCTCATACATGGTCACGACATAATTTGAACTGTTTCCTACATCATTTCTTTGCTTTTCCCTCTCCACATCTCTTTCCTATCCCCTTTCTACTGATAACTCTCAATTACCTGAAATCTCTTTTGTTTTTGATTTTATCTCTAATTTCCATGCATCAGAGAAGAAGAAAAAATCTACCCTTGACTCTAAATAGAAGTTACAGAATGGGAGAAAGTCTTTGTCAGCTACTCCTCTGATAAAGGACTAATATCTAATAAAGAAATTAATAAAGAAATTTAATAAAAAAATCAAAATACAACAGTACAAAACCAAATACTCTAATTATAAATGAGCAATTGAACTGAAAATACAGATAATTAGCATTGAAATGATCAATAGTGCTACAATGACATATTTACAAACTATAACGTAGAGCTACTTACTTGGAATTTCTATGAGTAGGCCTGGAACTATTTTAAATGTTACCAAAAGTTAATTTTGAGTCATGATGTTGTTGAGATCTTCTGGCCTAAGCAATCTAGGGAAAAGCAAGAAAGCACTAAATAATGGTGCATAAAACCAAATATAGTTAACATAGCTTTCAAAAAGTGTTAATACAATTTGCTTTTCATCCTAATTCACTTTTAAATTATAGTTATTGGCATTCTTTTCACATATGAGTTACAAAGTGACCAAGACTATTTCAGATCAGAGCAAAGTTTGTTTCTAGTTTGCAACATTTTTAATCTCTGGAAGATTTCTGAAAGCAATTAAAACTTCCCAGGGGAAAACATTTTCCACAGGAAAAGCATTGCAGAATTTAATATTTCCAACAATATTAAGAAATGTGTTCAGAAATATAATATTGACAGCCTCATAGAATTGTGTAACATACTGAATTAATTAATATAAATAGAAACATATTCTTAAATTATTGCCCTAACTAAATATACTAGATTAAAACTGGATAAAAGGAAACTAGCACAATTTTATTTAATACCACATTGGATAAAACAGGGAAGGGAAGCAAAATTTGAATTAAGATGGAATAAATAATTTAATCTATAAAAATCAAATTACCAGTGAGTCATGAGCTTTAGAGACAGCAAAAATGAAAACTATCAGATCAAGTAAAATTGACTTAGTTCCTTTTTTATGAATGGTGATAATATATATCATTTATAACATAAATCCTATAAATGTTTCTCTCTGACTTAAATTAATTGCTGCTGCAAACAAAAATGGGACACATTAACACAGTACTTTGGAGTCATTAGCAGAGAATTATTTATATTGGCGTTATAGAAAGATTAATTGACCTAGATGAAAGGAAATTGGACTACTAAGTAGCATACATACCAAGAGTAAGCAGGAAGCCAAGTGAACTGTGGTCAATTTCAAATCACTTTTTCCAAAGGATTGCACAAAATTGTTAATCAAGGAGAAAGATGTCATGCACACAAACTATGCAAGGTACTATACCCATAAAAATAAGCATTATTTCTTCTTGGGAATTTAGAATAATCTGGGTGGATCTAACAAAAACCAGGCAATAAGGTTTATGAGGAGTTGGCTACACTAAGTCTTTCAATTCCTTCTCGTTTACTTTTTCATGGGAATATGAAATTCTTGGGAGAATTTTAAGGGTGTCAAATGCAGACATATGGGTATGTTTTTAAATCTAGTGATGTGGAAAATTACTAAGGAATAGTAATGGCAAGAATAGATAGGGTGGGGCAGTAACCCAGACTTTTGTGAGGGGTGAAACACAATTTAATGAATTACTCAAAAATTATTTGTAAGACTTTCAGGACAGCATGTCCTTTTCCCACGATTTATCACCCAAAGTCACATCAGTGACTCTGACTTCCTCTCCACATCCTATCAAATTCCCTTGATGACAAATTGAAGACCTACTCCCTTCTTTTTGATAAGATTAGGCTCTACATCACTATCTACCCACCTTTCTCACTATCGAGCACTGGTTCTTCCTTCTATCACACTTTATTCTAGAATGGCTATTTCTTTTAATCAAAGCAACATTTTTTTTCCTAGTTAACTTTTCAAATTTTTTTTTCTCTCAAATGTGAAATGAATATATATTGCTGTACAAGTCAATGGGTAGATATATTTCACATTTTAAGGAATACAAAAGGGAAATCTTTATAACTCTAAAAGAATGTGTAAGTGGATTTAAAAAACATTACTAACTGGCAAAAATCTTCCCCACTCTGTAGGCTCTCTGTTTAGGTTCTTGATAGTTTCCTTTGCTGTACAAAAGCTCTTCAGTTTAATGCAATCCCATATATTGATCTTCCTGAGGGTTGCTTGTTCTTTTGGGGTCTTGTTGAGAAAGTTTTTACCTGTGCCTATGTGTTCAAGTGTTGGTCCTATGCCCTCTTCAAGTAGCTGCAAGGTCTCTGGCCTAACTTCCAGGTCTTTAATCTACCTTGAGTTGACTCTTGTGCAGGGTGAGAAAGTGGGGTTTATTTCCAGTTTCCTGCATATGGTTAACCAGTTTTGCCAACACCATTTGTTAAAGAGGCTATCCTTTTTCCAGTGTATATTTTTGGCTCCTTTGTCAAAAATCAGTTGACTGTAAGTCTGTGGGTCTGTTTCTGAGTCTTCTATTCTGCTTCATTGGTCTGTATGTCAGAATGGCAATCATAAAAAATACGAACAACAACAACTGCTGGCGAGGATGTGGAGAAGTGGGAACTCTAATACACTGTTGGTGAGATTGCAAACTAGTGCAACCACTTTGGAAAACAGTATGGAGGATCATCAGACAAATGAGAATGAACCTACCATATGAGCAATACCACTTCTGGGTATCTACCCAAAAGAATGGAAACCAAACTATCAGACCGACGTATGTGCATCTATGTTTATAGCTGCACAATTTACAATAGCCAAACTATGGAAGCAGCCAAGGTGTCCATCGACAGATGAATGTATTACAAAACTATGGGATATGTACACAATGGAATTTTACTCAGCCATAAAGAAGAACAAAATCATGTTATTTGCAGGGAAATGGAGGCAACTGGAAAACATTATGTTAAGTGAGATTAGCCAGTCACAAAGAGTAAAGAAGCATATGTTCTTCCTAATATGTGGATGCTAGGGAGAAGATGGGGCATAAGAGGGTCTCCAGATGAAAAAGGAGAGACCCTCGAAAGCAAAGAAGTTGATTTAACCGAAGGGGTTGGTGGGGGCACACTAATGTATATCAAGGTCACTCATTAAACTGAACTTGAGAGGGAGGGAGGGCAAGGGAGCGGGGTGGGAATTTGGGGAAGGGGTCAAATGAGAATTGTGAGCACATATATCATTATCAATTTGTACCTAACAAAGATGTATGATTACAATGTATGAATAAAAATAAAAATTAAAAAAAATTTAAAAATAAAAAACATTACTATTCATTAGTGAGGATTTAAAAACATTACTATTCTTATTATTTATATGTATTCATTAATACATATAGTTACTATAGATAGATGATCAATAGATACATAGATGAGTTTAAACTTCATTTTGAACAACTTCAAACCTTCGAAGAAAATTATATGAATAGTGAAATTTATTATTATAATTTGAAAATACATATGCATATGTACACACACACACACACACACACACACACACACTGCTATTATGAACCAGTTACCATAGAAACAATGATGACAAAGATGAATATTTTTCTGAAAATGCTTATTCTTTCTTGAGTTTCAAATTAACTTTAAACTTTTGCTTTAAGAAAAGCTCCATTCCATTTTTTAATCTTCTTGATAATATCTTTTCCTACAAAATATGTGTAATATAGTTTAATAAATTTAATATAAAGGAGCACTGTCACCAATATGAAACTGGCAAATAGCATGTTTTATACAAATTTAATTTATATAATAAATACATAGTCATATGATAAACACATAGTCATATGTTGTCTTTATTCTTCCTATAGAAAATCCATATATATTGTTTATGCACATTTCAATATCTTTTTACTTATTTATTGTATTTTAGTTCTTTCAGTTTTTTTCTTTTTCATAGTATTTTTCTAAACATATGCTAATTGCACACATTAATGGTATACCATGTGATATTTCCACGTGTGTATGCAGCATGAGTTGAGCATATCTATCCACTCATCTACCCTTCCTCCATCCTCCTTTCCTTCCTTCTTTCTTCCTCCCACCAGCATCCTTCCCAGTTCCTAGTACTCACTATTCTACTTTCAAGTCACCCATGTTTTTTGTACATTCTACAGATGGGAGAGAACATAATATTACAGGATACCTGTCTTCTGTGTCTGGCTTGTTTTGTTTCTTAAAGCATGTCCTATATATCCAACCATTTTGTTGTTGTTGTTGCAAATGACAGTCCACTTTTCTTTCTGGCAAAATAATGTTGTATTAGGTATATGTCTCACATTTTCTTTGTCCATCCATTTGTTGATGAACACCTAGGTGCTGATTCCATATTTTAGCAGTTGTGAATAATGCCACAATAAACATGGACATTCTAGTATATCTTTAATATGCTGATTCATTTTCTTTTGATATATACTCAGGAGTGGGATTCCTTGATTATATAGTAATCCTATTTGTATTTTTTGTAGTATCTTCATTCTGTTTTCTCTAGTGATATACTAATTTACATTCCCAGCAACATTGTACTAAAGCTTCATTTTCTTCATATTATCACTGTCATTTTTTCTATCATAGCCAGTCTGATTGGAGTGAGATGCTATCTAGTTGTAGTTGCAATTTGTATTTCTTTGCTGGCTAATGGTATTGAGCATTTTTCATATATTTATTGCCATTTATATTCCTTCTTTTGAAAAGTGTCTATTCAGATCATTTGCTTACTTTTAATAGGATTACTCCATTTTTGTTGTTGTTGTCGTGTTTTTGAGTTCTTTGTATATTCTGGATATTAACTCTCTCTCAGATGAATAGCTGGCAAATTCTTTCTACCATTGTGTAGGTTGTCTCTTCTCTGTTTACTGTCTCCTTTGTCATGCAGAAACTTTTTAGTTTAATGCAATCCCATTTGTCAATTTTGACCTTTGTTTTCTGTCCTTTTGGAAATTATTGGGAACTATTCAGAAAATTATTGCCCATCACAATATCTTTAAATATTTTGCATATGTTTTCCTCCAGCAGTTTCAGAGTTTCGGATCTGATATTAAAGGACTGATTCATTTTCAGTTGATTTTTGCACAGGGTGATATCCATTTTTTTAGCACAATTTGTTGAAAAGATTGTATTTTCCCTGATTTGGGGGGGTTATCTTTGTTGAGAATCATATGACTATAATCATATGACTATAAATGTGTGCATGTATTTTGGGGTCTACTATTTTATTCTATTGGTTTGCATGTCTGTTTTTTTTTTTCTTTTGTCATTACCATGTTGCTTTTGTTACTATGGCTCTGTAGTATGTTTGGAAATCAGGTATTGTGATACTTCTAGCTTTGCTCTTTATACTCAAGATTGCTTTTGTTATGCAGAGTCTTTTGTGCTCTCATATAAATTTTAGGATTGTGTTTACTAGTTCAGTAAAAATGTCATTCATAGTTTGATAGGGATTGAATTGGATTTTTAAATCACTTTGGTTAGTATAGACATTTTAACACTGTTAATTCTTACAGTTCTTGAGCATGGGAGATCTTTTCATTAATATTTTATTCTATTGGTTTCATCTGTATTTTATAATTTTCATGTTAAGGTCTTTCACTTCCTTAGCTGTTTATTTCTTTGTATTATCTTATTTTATTGTGACTACTGTAAATAGGATTGTTTTCAAAATCCTTTCTAAGCAAATTCATTATTGGAGACTAAAAAGCTATTTTTATATGTTGATTTTGTATCATACTACTTTTCTGAATTTGTTTCTTAGTTTTAACAGCCTTTTTGTGGAGCCTTTAAGTTTTTCTATGTATAGAATCATATCTTTTGCAAACTTGGAAAATTTGAATTTATCCTTTTTCTTTTCTATATAAATTTATTGGTGCATTACAGACTCACATCATAATACAATTCATGGTGATAGTGGCATGCATGCACACTGCACCTGGTGAGATTTCCCCCAGCTCCCTATTTGTGTCTTTTGATTTCTTTCTCTTACCTAATTGATCTGGTTAAAATTTCTAGTACTGTATTGAACAAGGATGGTGAGAGTGGACATCTTTATCTTGCTATTGATTTTAGATAAAATGATTTTATTCTTTTAGCAATTCAGTATGATGTTGGTGGTCGGTCTCTCATATATAGCCTTTATTATGTAGAGGGGTTGATCCTTCTATACCTGATTTGTTCAGGGCTTTTGTCATGAAGGAATATTTACTTTTATCCAACGCTTTCTCTGTATCTATTGAGATGACCATATAATTTCTATCCTTCAGTCTATTTATGTGGCTATTGACTTGTATATGTTGAACCATCCTTGCATTCCTGAAATGAAAGCAAGTTGGTGATGGTTTATAAACTTTTAGTGTGTTGTTTAATTTAATTTGCTAGCATTTTGTTTGAAATTTTTGCATTTGTGTTCTACAGAGATATTGATCTGTAATTTTCATTTCTCACTGTGTCCTTGTCAGACTTTTTTTAAATAGAGTAATCCTGGACTCATACAATAAATTTGGAAGAGCTTCTATCTTTTCAATTATTTGTAATAGTTTTAGAAGCATTAGTGTTAATTCTTTAAAAATTTCACAAAATTCAGTGGTGAATCCATCCAGACCTGGGATTTTCTTTTGGGGAGAATTTTTATTACTAATTCAGTCCATTACTTGTTATTTGTCTCTTCAGGCTTTTAAATTCTATTGATTCAATTCTAGAAGATCATGTGTGTACAGAATTGTTTCCATTTCTTCTACATTTTCCAATTTGATAGTATATAGTTTTTCAAAAAATCCCTAATATATCTATGTGGTATAAGTTGTAATGTCTCCTTTTTCATCCCTGAGTTTAGTAAGTTAGACATTCATATTCTCTCTCTCTTTCTCATCTCTTTCTCTTTCATGGTTAGTGTACCTATTTTATCAATTGTATTTATCCTTTGAATAAACTGACTCTTCATTGATTCTTTGTATTATTTTCTGGGCTCAATTTTATTCATTTTTACTCTTATCTTCATATTTCTTTCTTTTACTTATTTTGGATTTGGTTTGTTCTTACTTTTCTAAAATCCATGAGAAGTTTAATTATTTACTTGACATCACTTTACTATTTTTATTTGGACAATAAAGTCTGAGTGGAATATAACTAGTACTGGGAAAGGTTTTCTCTCAAAACCTTTTCAGGCTATATGCCCCAGCACTGGGCATTTTTCAAGATCACTCCAGCTTACACCTGTGAGTGTTACAGTAGTGGAAGCAATAGAAGTTTTCCCCACCTTGTTAAAACAAGCACCCAGGTACCACACAGTGGAAAGAACCATGTGGGTGACTGTCTTAAATCTTGGCTCCAGTGTAAAACCACATGCAATTGACCATGCCCTTGGTATAAAAGGGGAGGTGACCAAGTCCCCCAATTTTGGAGGGTTGTGCCCTCAATTTCTATTCATCTCACAAAACATTCACTACAATGCAGTTCTCTCAGTGGGTTTGCGTCAGAGTCACTCTACTGAGCCAAATTTGGTTCAGGCAGAGGCAGTGCAGTGGAATGCCTGTGAGTTTCCAGAAGTGAAAACACACAGAAGTTTCTAGCCTCTAGATCAGCCTAAATTAAGGCAATAGGTTCCTTTTCAAGGTGGTCCCTGGCTACTGTACCTAGGGGTTTTCTGGGAGATAATGGGAACTCGTTTTCCAAAGTCAGGCTACAATGAAGATTTCAGGCTTCTTATCTATGTGGGCTGGAAGCCTGGGTGGGTTGTGAAATTTTCCAAGAGGATTGCCAGGAACCACACTAACAGAGTTCACAGAGACTCTATTTCACCTTTATGCATGCAGAGGGGAGATCCCTCTCCTGGCTGTGGAGTCAGGATGACAGGTGCGTGGGTACTTGAATGCTGTTGTTCCTGGATCTCTGGATCCTGCAAGGTTTCTGTTTCTTTTGTTGTTGTTTGTTTGTTTTTCTATTTATTTTTGGTATTATTTCATGATAATTCACCTTAATATGCAGCTTTATATCTGTGGCTTGGTTCCTCTTCATAGAGAAACAGATGAGTGCTGAATCTCTTTATTCAGTCATCTTAGAGAGCCCTCTCAGTATTTATTGTTAAATATCGACTGAATATTTCTATTCGCATTAAGGATTGTGCTAATACATCTTCAAATTAAAGTAAAAAAATACATGGCATACTATTATATCATTTAGGATCATATAGAGAAAGATACTGAAGGTTTTAAAATTAACAACATGTGTTTAAAATTTTTAAGGCAAATAAGATGATAATCAAACTTAATTAGTAAAAGTAGTCAAAAGTAAAATATTCTTTTGTACCTCAAATTCATGGTCCTGAGATAGCGACTCCAAATTATTGAGGTCATTTGGCATGTATCATCTTGGCTTCTATAACTTATTATATATTTTATTGTATACTTCAAAAAAGTTAGATTGTATTAGATATTTCAAGTTGACATTTGCTCTTTATTATTTCTTACCTTAAATTAAGTGTATCCTTGGCAGCTTCCCAAGTAATTACAGAATATTGATCTACATCTATTTGTATGATTACTACCATCTGTTTACATCATTGATTGAGAGGAGTTTAAAAAAAAAAACAGAAATTTTGAAACAGTAGTGGGAATGTGAACTTCTACATCCAGGTATATATTCATGAATGTTTAGTATAGATTAAAATGCTTAAAATTCTAAATCTGAATGTATATCACAGGGAAATTATTGTAGTTTCTCACTAGCACACACTTTGAAATACGATCCAAAGCAAAAAGTAATAACCTACCATTGTCGAAATGAATAAATGTAGCCAGGTGTGGTGGTGCATGCTTGTAATCCCAGTACTTGGGAGGCTGAGACTGGAGGATCCGGGTTTGCAGCCAGCCTCAGCTACTTAGTGAGGCACTCTAACTTAGTGAGACCCTGTTTCAAAATAAAGACTAAAAAATAGGGCTGGCGGTGTAGCTCAGAGGTAGAATGCCCCTTGGGTTCAATCCCCAGTACCCACCCCCCAAAATGGATAAATTATATTCATGATTGTATGTTCATGTTCTTAAAAAGCTGAAGGATGGAAAGCGAATTTGATTGAAAAATCAAAGTGTATAATGTAAAGAAGAATAATGCAGTGCTACTGATTGTTCATGGGTGTGAACCCAGACACTATCACATACACACCACAAACATTAAAATATGGCATGTAAAATAGCTAAATGATTACCAAATCTGACTTGGTTAAATGAACTTTATATCAATATTCTGATAAAAAAATAAAATAAAAAATTAAGATTTTATATTAAGTCCAATATCAAAATGCATAATTACATAGTTCAACCTTCAAATTTAGTGATGGGTTAAAGTTTCAGACATAAAATGGGGGTATTTTACTTATGAACAAGAGAGAACAGTTTTTATAGAGGAGGAGGAAAATAATAGATATTCTTTTTTTTATTCTTTTATTGATACATTGACTGAAGGTCAAGTTGATACAAACATACAAGCAACATACAAGCACACAACACTTAGTGTATTTCACTCTGGATCTCATCCTGCTTCTTCCACCTCAGACATGTTAGTAAGATTGGTAAAGATACCTTTGTATATAAACATAGCATTATTTGAATGGTTGTCTTCATTCAAGTCTTCTTTCCTCTGCCCCTTCCCTCTTCCAAACCCCTTTCACTATTTCACTGGTCTCTCATTTTTCTGAAGTCCCTAGCTTCCACATATGAGAGAAAAACATAGGACCGTTAAGACCCTTGACTTTCTGAGAATGGCTAATCTTAGCAGAAAATATTCTAGTTCCATCCATTTTTCAAAAAATGAGAAAATGTTCCTTTTTATTGCTGAGTAAAATTCTATTGTGTATATATACCAAGATTTTTTCATCCATTCTTCTGTTGATAGAAACTTAGTTTGGTTCCATAGTTTGGTTATTGTGAATTGTGCTGCTCCAAACATGTAATGCATATATCCCTAGAGTATTCTGACTTTAATTCCTTTGGAAATATACTGAGGAGCAGTATGGCTGGGTCATATGGTGTTTACATTTCTAGTCTTTTGAGCAACCTCCACACTGATCTCCATAGTAGCTGTATTAATGTTCAATTCCACCAACAATGTATGAGTTCCTATTTCTCCATATATACACCAGAATTTATTATTATTGGTGTTACTGGTGAATCTTATTCTAGCTGAATTTGCATGGAATCTCAGTATAGTTTTAATTTGCATTTCACTAATCGCTAAAGATGCTAAATGTTTTTTTTTTAATATATTTATTGGCCATTTGTATTTCTCCTTCTGAGAAGCATCTATTCAGTTTAATTGCCCATTTTTCTTGGGCTACTTTTTTTAGTGTTAAGTTTTGTTTAAGTTCCCTGTATATTCTAGATATTAGTACTATATCATAGGAATAACTGGCAAAGATTTTCTCCCATTTGTTAGGATAAATCTTCAGATTCCTGATTGTTTTTCTTGCTGCACAGAAACTTTTTAATTTGATGCCATCCCATTCATTCTCAGTTTTATTTCCTGAGCTTTGGAAATATTATTGAGAAAGTCTCTAACAGTGATTATGTGATGGAGAGTTGATATGTTTTCTTTCAACAATTGAAAATTTTGTCATCTAATCTCTTGGTCTTTGATCTATCTTGAGTTGATTCTTGTGCAGGATGAGAGATAGGGGTCTAATGTCATATGTAGCATTTGAAAGCAAGATAAATAAAACATATAACAATTTTAAAAGAGAGCACATCATCGATAAATCAAAATTGAGTCTGTTATCCAAGCTTTTGATAGTTCTTCTCTGTACAAAAATAAAGAACTTAATTCAACATGGGGTTCTTGCCAACAATAACCTTAAATGAGAAAAAAAAAAGGTTAAATGCTGGGTGTGGTGGCTCAGGCTTGTAATCCCAGTTCTTGGGAGGCTGAGACAGGAGGATCACAGGTTTGCAGGCAGCCTCAGTTATTTAGTGAGGTCCCGTCCCCAGTACAAAAAAAAAAAAAAAAAAAAGTTTAAATGAGTCTTATGCCTCTTATGCAAATGGAAAATAAAAACATGCTTAAAATACTCTTTAAAAAAACATTTAATTTTTTTGTGCAGGTGATACTGGAGATAGAACCCAGGGAGCATTCTACTCTGAGCTACACCCCAGCTCTTTTTTTTTTTTTTTTCCTTTGAAACAATTGATTTCACTAAGTTGCAGAGGTCCTCACTATAAATTGCTGAGGCAAGCCTTGAACTTGTGATCTTCCTGTCTTATCCTTCCAAATACTTGGATTAAAGGTGTTTGCCACCACAACCAGTTCATATTTTTAAATTTACTTACCCATTTCTTGTATGTATTTGCTATTTATTTATTTATTTATTTATTTATTTATTTATTTATTTGCCATACTGGGGATGGAATCCAGGGGCATTTTATCTCCGAGCCACACCCCTAGCCCTATTTTTTATTTTTTATTTTGAAACAGGGTCTCACTAAATTGTGGAGGGCCTCACTAAGTAGCTGAGGCTGGCTGTGAACCCAGATCCTCATCTCTCAGCCTCCCAAGTACTGGGATAACAAGCATGTGCCACCACACCCAGCTTGTATTTGCTTTTTAAATAGGTAATATTTAAGGATTAACATAAGCAACTCTGGTTTAGATTATTTTCCATAAAGTTCTACCTATTCTTTCTATGTTTGGAAGTAGGCAAAACAAATATTCATTTATCTTTCTGTAGATGGACATAAATAAAATATTATGTGTATATTAAATGTGAAAATATATTTTATATATGTATATATAGGAAGCACACACACACACACACACACACACATATATATATATATATATATATATATATATATATATATATATATATATATACCCAAAATATCCAATATATGTATTATACATATACCTTCTGTACTGATAGTGGTGGCCACAAATGCAGATCCTCTTTTACTTTTTAGAAGATCTGAATATTGCTCATTGGAAGAATTAAAACAACAGCTCTGAGGTCCAATCATTTAGTTAGAATATTTATTGTGATCTGTTATTACTATTACTGACAATCTATCTTATTAGAGTTAAGTTTGTAACAGGAATTTAGGAGTGTCCTCCTGAGGGACAGAGAATCTTTGAAAAATTTAAACAGTGCAAAAAGTGAAGGCTCTGAAATGAATGTTCATTTTTCTGTTGGAATTCATTAAAAAAAAAAACAAGTTAAGTTGTTTTCTCTTATTTTTTCAGTGATGCTGTTCTAACTCTGATCTTTGAATCACTTAGCTACTAAGAACCTTATAGGACTTATAATAAAAACACTGTTTTTAAACATCAGGGGGAGAACACTATATATATATATATATATATATATATATATATATTCATGAAATCAAGCTTGATGCCTGTGTTCCAAAATATTTGTAAACTCTACCTCAGTCACAGCATATATGAGAGTTGAAGTCAGTAAATTCTTTGGCAATTTTAACACATCTGTAATATATTTAAAGTCATATTTAGGGGAATGGAAACCAGGTGATACTGTATAGCCTATTAAAAAAAGATACATGGAAAGAGTAACTGATTGGGAAGATAGTTAAAAATTTGGAACCTGATAGTCTTTTTGTAATGCAAATAAACATTGATACATTCTCTGCATTTTCTAAATCACAATTCATTGGTCAATGTAGATTGCCAATTTAGATAAATAGCCAAGCCAAATTTTCTTATGAGGGCAAACTTTCAAATTGAATACACAATCTAGGTACATTTATGAATGGTAAAATAAGTTTTGCATGATAATGAAGCTTAATGCACACACATGATATGACAGTGATTCTTTGCTAATTTTGTTTTTTATAAATTTATCCCATTCTGCTTCCCATTCATGCATGCTGGAAGCTATGTGTTCTGTATTCCTTTAATTAAAATTACTGTGCCATTAAATGTTGTTTAATTCCAATTTAGCAGAGAAAGAAAGAGAATGGTATGTGCTTCCATGTAAGCAGGGGTTCTACTTGTGGATGGATTTGGAAGTCATTACTTAGGGTGAACAACACATGTCAAAGGTTTAGGGGCTCCAAACAATGGCAGTTTGTGGGATAGGCGAACTTCACTTCTTTACTGATTGAATCTTTGAAAAGGCTTTAAGAATTCTCTTAAAGCCATAAGTAACACCTGTGTGTAAGTGAAATGTACCTATTGAATCAGAAACACAGGAAAAAGACCCAGGAATATACATTTTAATAAGCCCACTCCAATTCTAATGCTTGCTCAATTTTAAAAACTACTTTAAAAATATGTCTATAAAAAGCATTCAGAAAGTACTTTCTTTTAACCCTACTGTATTACATATAGTAATATATATGAGAACATGTCAAAAAGATTGTAGTTCTATTTCTGTCTCATTCAACATTCCCACTGTTAGAATCCAAGAAAAGAGACCACACAACTTAGAGGAAAGAAAAGTTATTTGCTCACAGTGTTTTGGAAAAAGAATGAGAAATAATTTCAGCACACATAATTGAATGATAGTATAACTTTACTAGAATAAATTACAACAATTCTAGGAAAATCTACATGAAGTAATGCAATCTATCATTTTGAAAGTAGAATTCAAATTACCAGTTTTCTAGGGGAGTGAAAAATACTATATTAGTCATGTATTGCTAGAATAGCAAATTCACAGGATATGTGTATGGTAAAAGAGATTTATTAGATCAGCTTACAGTCCAAAGCAGTGTAGTCCCAACTGGACGCCTGCACTTGGAGAGCTGGAGGAACCGACAGATCATTTAGCAGTGCAAGGGCTGGAGTCTCAGAAAAAAAGTGACCAATAACGCAGTTCCAGTCTGAGATGGAAAGGTCATAGAACTCTCCAGAGAAATGATGATAAAAGTCTCAGACAAGAGCAGAGGTGCTTATCTCAGGAAGAACCATGTATACTTCACACAGCTTTCTCATTTTTATCCAGGTCCTGCACCTGTCAGAACAGTGCTGCCAACATTCAGAATAGGACTTCCCCTTCAGTTGGCTGTTACATAAGTCAATCATCTCATCAACACACCTAAAGTAACATAATCTTAGGTGTTTCATAATCCAGTCAAATTGACAATCCAAATTAACCATTACAAATACCACTGCACAGCTCCAGTATTTGAGAGAAAATTTTAAAATTTTCTTCCCTGGGATTTTGACTTAATTCATCAGAGCAAGGTGGGTTCTGGGCATTAGAATTTATAAAATTCTCCAAGGTTATTTTAAGGGGCATCCCAGGTTGAGAATAATGCCCCATAGCATGCTAAAATAGGCTTAATATATACATACCAAAGTGTGGTAGAATAACAATCATCAGGTAAATATAGAGATAATGATTTTGTGAACGATAATAGACTGTGAAAAGAATTAACATGTTTGGATATTTGGCTGCACGTTTTGAAATATATGAGAAAAAACTGGATCACTGCTCACATTTTACAAAAATAAAATCACAAATGTATTAACATTCACAATATGAGACAATACACTATTGTCAGTTGTTAAAGTAGAAGTGTTCACATCTCAGACATGGATCTAGTGCATAGCTGAGAACACTAGGAGCTGAGTGTGATTCACCAGGAAAGATCATCAATGACCACTTTGCAAAATCAGTGGAAAGAAACTAGGTTTGAGTTTCTTCACCAGACTTTCTGTATGACTGCAGGCACTATAAGAAAAGAACTTTTAACTTTGTCCTTTTAAACCAACTGAAGAGTGCTTCAGGAGAGTAACTTATGGAGTATGACAATTTTAAGGCATGACATCAATTTGGTTGACATTCTCATGGTGAAGAAGGATTCTGTCTTTCCTTTCCAGGAATTCAGGTGACTCCATGATTGCTGTAACCAAAGGAGCAGAGTGTATGTGATGGCATGAGAAGTTCCACAAAATGCCCTCCAGTTTCTACCTCGTCAGCTAGGAATATTTACTTTTAGAATGCAGTCAGAGTTGTATGAAACTCAACAGTGATGTAAGAAGTCCTCTCCCTCTTGTAGAAACAAGACAATTGAGTAAAGAAGCTATATCTTCAGAACTGGGTGCAGTATGGTACATGCCTGTAATCCCAATATTGGCTGGCTGAGACAGTAGAATCACAGATTGAAGGCAAACTTGTGGTGATTTAGCCAGACCCTATCTCAAAATAAAAAGTAAAAATAAAAAGTGCTGGAGATGTAGTTCAGTGGTACAACACCCATGCATTCAATTTCTAGCATAAAAGAGGAGGGGGAGGGGAGGAGGAGGAGGAGGAGGATAAAGAAGGCAGCTATTGCAAAGAGAAGCATCCCCAGTTCTCACGCACCCCAGTAACTTGATTCATTGCAGTTGAGGCCTCAGCTCTTGTGGAGGAGAGAAATGCTACCCCTGCATTGGTCTTTCCAAGGACCTTGACTACAGAATCTAGGAACATGACAGTATTCTTCTTCTTTTATGCCAAAAAATTGGGGGCTGTGTTACATAAGAATAGTTCATTGAAACAAAAAAAATTAAATTTTGTTTCTCTGGATTTAAAGAAGGTAGAAATCAGTACCTTATTTTCTCCTGTGTAAAGGTAATTTACAATGCAAAATAAATCTCTGATGCTCTTCTATAAGAGTGAAAGATGCTTTCAGTAAATATCCATATGCCCTCTGGGTCACACCTGTATCCAATGTGAGGTATTTGGCATTGAGCCATTGTAAAATAAATGCCATGCTTTAATGGTTCTCTCTAGCTGGATATTTCCTGTGCAGGAAACATGCTGGAGGTAAAATATCAAATGAAGGAACCAAGGTAGAAGAATCATTGGTGATCAGAAAGTAGCATTACCCATGCTAGGCAACTGATGTTGGAAATTTCTAGCAGAGATTTTCACTAGGGAGCTCCAAATATAATTTAGGAAACAAAGATTGAGCATTTAAATTGAAAGCATCCTGAAAGTGAGATATTTTCTGTCCCTTACCCCTTTGCCATCATCCCTTTATTATTTTGAAGTAAATTGTACAAGAGTCTGCACAATTTGATAGACTGGAGAAGTATAAAGTTGAGTAAAATTCTACAAGCTTGTGAATGCCTGGATTCACTTCTTCAATACACAGATTAGATTAGATTCCTTATAACTTTAAAATATAATGAAATTTCATTAGTAAACTATATACGACTTCAAAATATCATCTCATTGGAGATTAAGACATGCATGTTTATGTGTGTGTGTGTGTGTGTGTATGTGTATCTGTGTATATTACTTGTGATTGAACACAAGGCGTTCTACCTCTGAGCCTCACTTCCAGCCCTATTTAATTTTAAATTTTGAAACAGAGTCTCACTAAGTTGCAGAAGATCTAAGTTTCTGAGTCTGGCTTCAAACCTGTGAACCACCTGTCTCAGACTCTCAAGTAATAAGATTATAGGCATGAACTGCTATGCTTAGCTTGGGGGTTAAGATTTCAACATATGAATTTAGAGGGATGGTACAAATATTCAGCTCATGCAATGATATTCCTACAAAGGAAAAAAGAAAAGAAAACTTGACAGTAAATTTCACTTCAGTTTTGTAAGCATGGTTAAGTAATTTAAGGAAATCTATTGTAATGTCCTGAAAGAGTGAGCATGTCCAGTGTGTTCAATGTATCTGTTCTCTGGAGATGATTTGGTTACATAAATAGAACCTAAAAGATGATTATAAGGCAATAGACCAAATCATTTTTGATACCTTGTTTTTGTTTCATATCATTTCTGAATTGAAACAGTTCTATATGAGTTGAAATTATGCTAGTATAATTGAATCTTTGAAAATTTCCACTCAAAAGGAATATTTATTCTATCTTCATGTGAAAGGCTGAAAGTTATATTCAAATAGGTATCATTAAAGCACGGGATTCATAATAAAAATCTGATTTTGGAAACAGTGGCTGATATTTTGGAAAAGAAATATTTAGTACTAAGACTCAGATTTTTTTAATGTGTGTAGAATATCTTAGTATTTCATTTGTTATATATAAAACCAGAAAAATATATAGGTATGCTTAGAGAGTTTGCATGAGCTTATTTTAACATTCCATAAATTTCCCTTGTTGAATGAGTAAACATTCTTTGAAGCCACAAAGCCACTAGATTAGTTTCAGGTGTAACTTGGCAATAGCATTTCCTGTACATCAAACAGCATTTTATCACCCAAGCTATGAGGAACAGGTGCTCAGCTCTACACCCACATTTCCCTCCTAAGACACGGGGCTTTTCTTTGCCTCCACCAAGACTAGGATGTTTGCTTAAAATTTCCTCCCACATCCAAATTTTACCTCTTGGTAGCGTACATGATAGTAGGCAAAAGAACAATAAAATATTTTAAAATCTGAGCTTTTCCAAATACAAAGGTGTATGAGAAATGGTCTATTAATCCACAATAATAAGTGGAGAGAAACCTTTCCACAAATTTACTGTGATTCAAAGGCAAGAGGAGGAAACATGAAAAGTGATAGATTAAGTGACGGTATTTCTGTCTACAAATAGAAAGACACATTATTGAGAGGCAACATTAGAAAGCTTATGTTTTCAAAATGTAAACTCATTCTTAGCATCGAGTGCAGCCAATGAGGACAGTAATTTCCATTCACCCTGAAAGGCTGAAGACTCAGATACTGAGAACTTATAGCTACTTCAAAGGCCCTCCTTCAAAGAGGAAGTTGTTAATGTCCAGAAGGGTAGGGTACACAGAAGGGTCCACTGGTCTGTCAGATTTTTATTTAGTTGGTGGTGTGAATGATCATAGCTTAAATTAAAATTGTTTATTCTTATCTGAATGTAATCTAATTCTTCTTATGCATTGCTGCTTTAGTCTTTTTACTAGGAGACCAGTCAGTTAGGAAAGATTATTTTTCCATGTTTTTGAGGAATTGGGTTGGAAGAAGTAGAGAGGGAGAGAGAAGACAACAACAGGGAAAGAACTGCGTCATCAACATGACGTACACCTTTCAAAAACAGGGAAAACTATCTTATATTCTTATTGACATAATGCTAATACCTGGTTGAAGTATAGGCAATAAAGGGAATTAATAGGTACATAATTTATTACTTAATATATTGAAATTGATCAATTGAGTATAATTCACACTATTTATCTTAATTTAAAATTCACAATGTACAAACTTTTATGTATATATTTTATTGATGCTTTCAGATTATATATAATAATGATAGCAGTTGTTAAATATTTATATATGCCCATAACATAATTTGGTCAATTTTTAGATCAGGAAATATTTTTAACAACATATTGTCCTTTGTTGTTTAATGCAAATATGTTGTTAACAATTTGTACTTAACAAAGATGTATGCTATATTGCACGAATTACTACAATAAAAATTTAAAAAAAAATTTGTCCTGTAAAAAACATTTGGTATCTTCAAACTACACAGATGAAACATAACAGAGCTTTCTTTAGAGTAGTTTACTGAGAAAAGAAAATAAAGCACTTGGCATATAAAAGTGGTCTGTAAGAGATATTCACACTGTATCAAGTACTGTAACATTGCAGAGGGCAAAGAGAGTGTTTCCAAATTGGGGTGGTGGTAGGATAGTTAAAATGGAAGACTTCATAGGTGTTAGGAGGAAAAGTTATCTGGACAAAAAAAAAAAAGGAAACTGGAAGGTAAAATACCTGGGCCTACCATAAGAGTTAAGAGCAGTGATCTTAGGTGTCTATTTGTAGAACAATGATGAACCATCTGGTCAGACTATCCAGAATCAGGAGGTGATCAGAGTAGAAATGCAATTATTTAAATACTTGAATACAGGTCTGGTAGGACTTGTATAGTGATCAGATTTAGAGAATAAGAAACAAACAAACAAAAGTGAAAGTCAAATGTTCTACTGAGAATGGAATGCCATTAATAACGTAGGGAGAAGCAACTGGTTTGGTGAAAAGATGAACTATTCAATTCTTATGTGTTTAAAAAATCTAATGACGTTCTTAGTTGAAATTTATCTATGAAGAAATTTTACAAATATATTATTCAATAATTAATTTTTTACACAAATCAATGATATATTCTGATATAGTATGTCAATTACTCCAACATCTCAAGGTAATTAGAATGAGCACTAAATATAATGGGGTATTGGATTGCAAATGAATACAAAATAAAAATTAAGTAAGTTTGGCAAAAAGTTGGATTTTGACTCATAAAATTGACTTAAAATTTTTCACTGTGGACTTTCCTAATTTCATAAACCAAAAAAGTCACCACAAGCCTGTGGGTTTTCTAGTTTTCCAGATGGTTTTGCAGACATTGAAAAAACCAAACTTGAAGGAAATGTGCCAGAATCAACTATAGGAATGATGAATAAAATTTGAGCGCTTATATTTGACAGGATAATAATAAAAATGGTTAGATTCTTCATCACATCTGCTGGAAAGTGTATCTATAAATCTGAATAATTGATTGAAACCATTGCAAAAAATTAGATATTTTATATGCATAATGTCAAATAAGCCATTTTGGTTAGTTTTTCTTTTATGGAGGCACAGTCATTGAGAAGAAAGATATCAATAATTATTTATGGTACATGACATATATTACAGAATGATCACTTTTATTCTGGTTTGCTCTTTTTAGTAAGCATTTGACTTAATAATTCAACAAACAAAAAAATTCCTAGCTCAGTAGCCAGATCTGTTGTTTGATAGTTTACCTTCAACCTATGAGATGCATAAAAAACCTAGAGACTACCAGGTACTCAACCTGCATATAAAATTAAGTTTCTGCTAAGTTCATATTTCTAAATTATTATAAACAAATGTTAGAAGAATAAAGAGTAAGTGCCCTGGAATAGACACTATTTAACTAGCCACCAATAATGTAAATGTTTAAATATAAAATTACAGGATAAAAATCTATAAGCTGTTTTCATCCCTTAGAGGAGGTATATTATGTAGCAAAATAAACAATAATGAGGATGATTTTGTTTGAGAAGAATAAAAGAGTAGTCAGGCACAGTGTTGCATGCCTGTAATGCAAGTACTTGAGAGGCTGGGATAGAAGAATCTCAAATTCAAGGCCAGTGAGACCCTGGTTCAGAATAATAAATGAAAAGAACTGGGGGTAAAGCTCAGAGGTAGAACACCCCTAGATTCAATCCCCAATAACATACACACAAAAGGTACATACTCATTACTTATAATTTCCCTGACTTTTTAAGAAAAAAAAATCAATTTAGACTTGGCACATTTATAATACATTAAAAATAAGATATAACATTTTCCAGATATTATTGACTAGTAAAAAGATGTTTTATTCTGAAGTTTCACATATTTTGAATCTAACACTCTAATTAAAGAAAGATAATTGATATTATATATGAGGCATGCTATAAATTATATGTATACTATGTGTGCAGCTATACATATACACAGAATTCAAAGTAGAAGCAGAAGATGAATATTTGAAACAAATAATAAAAAGTAGAAATTTGTGATACATTTCTCCTTTTTTTCTATTGCAAAACAAACATAAAAATATTGAAAATCAATGAGAAATAAGCATAGAAAGAGAAATAAAAACAATTTTTCCCCCTTAAAAGAACATTTCCCTAAAATATTGGTCTTCATATATGGTTATTCTTATTATCTTCCTTCTCACTGATTATTGTACTTATTCTTCCAAAAACTGAATTTTTTCTTGTAATCTCTTACAAATTTTAGAAATACACTATTTTCTTATAAACAAATGAATGGAATGTTTTTCTTTTATTTTCAAAATATTAGGATTAGTATGTGCATTGCCTGCATGATAAATATTTTTAGTGCTAAGGGAGTAAATTATAGGCTACCTGCTCTAGTTTGGATCTTGAAGTTCCTCATATGTTAAAGACTTGGTTTCAGGTTGGGAGCTACGGTCATGTTATTTAATCATTAAGAGGTAGGCCTAGCAGGGGTCTTTAGGTCATTGGAGATGTGCTCTTGCACACTATTCCTGGACCCAGGCCCCTTCCTTTTCCTCTTTCCTCCCTGGCTCATGATATAAGTGGTTTTGCCCTGCCATGCATTGCCACCATGATCTGATACTTTGCCACAGGCTCAAAGCAATGAAGCTAGTCTATCCTGGTCTGGAACTTCCAAAACTGGGTGACAAAACAATAAAACTTTTCTCTTAATAAGTCAATTTTAAGTACTTTTGTATAGTAGTGGTAAACTAACACAGCACCAAATTTGTATTCATTAGTGTTTTATCTTAAAAAATATGCATTGCAAAAATAGACTTCTTTGAGTTTCTTTATATCATTTATTTCAGTGCATGAATTCATAGAACATACTAGGTTTTAGTTTTGAAATTTGGATAATAGCATATATTTTGCCTGCACACAAGAGATTACCTACATTCATTCCATGAGCATGCTAACTGAAGATGATTTTGACTAGCATTTAGACAGTACTGATTAGAATATGCTTTACATCTAGGCAGGGTTCATAAAACAAAATAATCCTTTAAGTAATTGAGTTTATTTTATAGTCTAATAAATACAGCATCTTATGATAGCTTGTACTATAATAACATGTGTAGGATTATTATGTTATTTGTGTAATTCTACTCAATCAGTAGTAGACCCTCTTTATTATTACCCTCCTCAGAATGAGGTATTATTCCTACTATCAGTATCTGGGAAAATATCTGATGGGACCAAAAATAGATCAACCTGGTGATGTTCAGCTTTGAGTAGGGTTTCTCTATATCTTCCTCTTTCACCTATCCCTCCCCATAAAGGATTAAGAAGGTCAACCCCACTTTCCTTATGCCACCTACAAAAACACACCACACCAATAATTTTCTGCAGACAAGGTGGCAGAAGGTGGCCAATCAGATCCACTGCAGATCTACTTTCTATGTTAGACTACTTCTGAAGACTACTGGACCAGCACATCATCCCTATTGCCTCCCTCTATGTCCTCCATTTATCTACTCCCTCTATACTATCATCTCCTTCATCCTCTTCACTAAGTTTTATTAAGGAATAATTGGCAGATAAAATTGTACATATTTAAGCTATACAACATGATGTTTTGATAGATGCACACACAGATCCCCCCAGTCAACTAACTGGCATATTCATAACCTCACATAGCTACTATTTGGTGCATGTATATAGACAATATTTAAGAACTACTCACCCAGAAAATTAGACAAGACAGTATTATTAACTGTAGTCACTACTTTGAATGCTAAAATTCCAGAACTTCTTTATTCTGCAACTCTTTTCTGAAACTCTTTGCCCTTTGACTAATATCTCCCAATTCCACCCATGACTGCCGTGATACAAGGGCATGACAGAAGAGGATGAATCTTTTTGGTCTTCCATCTTCTGCCATGTTGAGGACACAGTGTTTTTCCCTCCAGAGAACACTGCAGCACTCATGCCATCATCTGTGAAGCAGACACCAGATCCTTATCAGACAACTGAACCTGTCAGCACATTGCTCTTAGACATCTCAGCTTTCGTATCCATGAGAATATAAATTTATGTTTCTTTTAAATTACCTAGTCTGTGGCATTCTGTTATAGCAATACAGAGCAACCAAGATAATAGTTATCTTTTAGTAACTATAAAGTTATCATATACTTGCTTTATCTTAAAATATATATGAGATATTAGTTCCACACCCATATCTTTTAAAATTACTTTATAGACTACAATACTGTGTGATTTAGGACTATTAAGACAATTTATTTTCCCATTAACTTGAAAGTTGAAATAATTTATTTCCTCATTGACTTGAAAACTGAAATAACTTATTCCCACATTAACTTGAGTTATTCTCCAAAACTCCTTTGTCTTCACTCTTAGTAACAATGAAAAATATCCCTTGTTTTAATTTTTGGTGACCTCAGTTTTGAATGTAACTACATACACACACACACACACACACACTCATACACAAACACACACAGCATGAAATACTAGGCTTGTTGCCAATATTTGTAATTTATAAGAATATATTGATTATTCTTTCTCCTTCCTCTTTGACTTGCTGGTTTATGTTCTTTAGCCATTTTATTGGAATATTTTTACTTTCTTAGTAATTCATAAAAAGCTTTTGTATATATGTTAAAACACCATTTGTATGTATTTCAGTCCTTGTTATATTAAGCAAAGTTTGCTAGTTTGCATGTGGCTTTAGTTTTTTAATATTAGGCCTTTAATCAAATTGTAATTCATTTTTTGTTAAAGTTGTGAAATAGAGATTTGTCTTCCTGTCATCTCCTCTCCAGTGTATAGTTGGCTTTCATCATCATATTTGCTAAACAATCCACATTTCATTTTTGAAATGCCTCTATGGTAGTTCATTAATTGATATATTTGACTGTACTTTTCTGAAGTCTTAATTAAATTATTTTGAGGTTTTTTTTTGTATTTTAGCACCAAGTTGTATTCGGTATTATGATTGGATATGGTATGATAATTGCCTCTTTAACACACAATTCTAATAAATATTTGAAACTTAACTCAAACCACTAAGGGAGTAAATTGTATCTGCCTACCTTGTATCAAGATCCATGTAGAAGGAAAAAAATTATTTGACTCATGGTTGTTACACGTATATAGAATGTTCTAGTATCTTATATTACTTTTAACGAAACTGGTAACAACTTCTCTTTTGTACTCTTATAGAATCTTTTACTGATTTTTCAAAGATTCCTTTAATAAGAGGATTTTTCCACGTATATGTGTGTGTGTGTGTGTGTGTGTGTGTGTGTGTGTGTGTTCTCTTAGATAATATGTAACACTATAGGAGAAAAATAAATTCTTTTTTTGTAATCAACTGGATTAGCCACTAGAGGAAGTAAGTGCTTTGCATTTTTTTTTTTGCCAGGCAGCCACACAGGAACTGACTCATAAGAAGGAAAAAAAAAAATTGTTAAGATTTATTGCCACCTAATGGAACATCCAGAAGTTCTTGAAAATGGACTGAATTTATAATTTAGTAGCATAGTCAATGTATATGATTATATACTTTAAAATAATTATATTTGACTAAGGGCAGTTAATAAAAAGATCTTCACAAAATGTTAAAGGGAAAAAAATTCTGGCTCTAGTCTCTACTAAGTCATCTACTTTCTATTATTTAATTCAACTTAAAGTTTTATTTTTCTATTAAAATATTATGATTACAAGAGAATTTTATAGACCTAATAATAAGTAAAGTGTCTCTAAAAATGACAAAATATACATTGTGAGGAACCGAAGTATTAACTTTTCTTTATGGTTAAAAACTGCTTTGAAAACACGACTGTGATCTTGAAGGCATTAAAATGAGCATCAGGACACATGGAGTTTAGTCTGTCTCAAAATAGTATTCACAATTAAATTTAATATGTAGAGACTAAAAACCAACTGTGTTTATTAAGCAAGTACTTGCTTATTAAATAAGTACTTGCTTAGCTTTGTTTATCATCTCCAATATGCCAACAATTGTATTCGAAATTTAGCAGATTGTCCAAAAAATATATGCAGTTTATTCAGCACAAATTTATTATATAATATTCTGTGCTAGACACTTTACCTATTTCCTGCCAGTAGGTCATCCTATCCATAACTCCCAAGTATTGAGCAAGTGGTTCCCCTTAATTTGGCACAGTTTCTCATCAACCACTTGGTAACTCTTGTTAATCCTTTGGGTAGCCACTTCTCTGTCTTTTCTGAGAACTTTTATTAAATTTTCTCTTCTAAGCTAACTCCTTCATTTCTGAATCATGGTATGTAGTGTAGAAATTACCTATATAATCGTCTATATTCTTCACTAGATTGTAATTACACAAGAGATTCGGTCCTTAAAAAGTATTTATTGAGCACATAAAAACTACCTGGCATTGTCCTACTTGCTGGAAAATTGAATTTAAAAATTAAGTAATAAAGTAGGCAGAAATGAAAACAAGGCATTTTTGTGCCTAATAGAGCATAAAGTTTACCTTAGAGTCTTTTGCTTTGTGTGCACATGGATCAGCATCTTTTAGAGTAGGTAACAGTAAACACATTCCTGGGCCATACTGTAAGCTCTATGTCACAATATCTGGCGGTGTATATAAAAAATCTGCACTTTTGTAAAATGTTCCCAGTGGCCAATATGCATACTAAGGTTGGTGGTCCACTAGTCCACAAGGATGGAGAGACTGTGTTTGCTGTATTCGCCATGGTGTATTCAGCATAAAGAAGCATGTCTGGTACAAAATCGGTTTTTGTCAATTATGAGTTAAGTGGATGAATGAGTTCCTACCAGCCCCAAGTAATTGACATAAACCATACACCACAGAAAAGGAGAGCAGACTGGACAGAGCATGTGGAAGTACAGGACTGATACTGAAGGAAACCAGAAAACATTCACAGAAGTCATGAATGGTAAGAAAACTGGGAGGAAGAAAGAGCAAGAAAAAAAATTTCCCAACAGAAGGATGAAGAAAAGCTAAGACACAAAGGACAGAAATATGGGGTGTTTAGGAAATGTTGAATATGTGTGTTGCTGGATACCAGGTAGACAAAGAGGAGGTTAAGATGTACGGAAATCTTCACAGACAAATTGTGAGCTGCTGAAATAAACAAATCTGTTTCTCTAGTAAATCAACCTTGACACTGTCGTGGAGCTCGGATTGTCTTTTAGGAGGCTGTAAGAGAAAGTATGAAGGTAGATGATCATAAACCATGGGAGGGGGGTGTCATATGAAGAAAGAAGGACAACATTGCAAGATATTTGTGAGAGAATCTATCAGATTTGATAACAATTATAGGGATACAGCAATTATAAATTATGTCAATATCTTAATAAGACGATGCTAATAATTGCTCCAGGAAAGCTGGAAATTCTTAAGAAACTGATTCTGACCAACATTAACGTAATAAGGAATTCAATGGTTAGAACTTTTGGATGACTTTTCAAATATTTTATGGCTTTAGAGTAGTTTTTAATGTAGTTTATACTACTAATAACTTACTGAGTTTTATTGTATAGTTTTGTTAATTCAAGAACAAGGAGTAACCTAACTGGGTACAATGGCACATGCTTTATTTCCAATACTTGGGAGACTGAAACAGGAGGATGACATATTCAAGTCCAGCCTCAGCAACTTAGACAGAACCTCAGCAACTTAGCAAGATCCTTTTTCAAAATTAAAAATAAAAAGTTTTAAGCCACAGGGGGTGTACTTCAGAGGTAGAATGAACCCAGGTTTAATCCAAATAAAATAAAATAAAATGAAATAAAACAAAATAAAATAAATGAAGTAAACTATTTTTAACACATATTCACTATATATTTTTATTGTTTATTATGTAGATATTGCTAATTGACTAACTAAAAATCAGTATTTTATTAATACTACTCTATTTCATTGACACAGCTAGAAAAAAGATCACTATCCTTGACTTTAGGTAACAATTTTAAAGGCAGAGTTAAAGAAGGAACTTCAGGAAAGTTTATCCTGTAAAACCTATTTTGAAAATTATTCTTATCCACTTCATGTCTACCTTGATAAAGTTACCAGTTCTGTTGGAAGAAAATCAGAGCCTCTCAGTAGTATTTCATCTTTGGTTTCTTTGATGAAAGAGATAGTGTAACTAATGTTTTCCGATCCAAAATCATATTGTACTGAAAGATGCACTCTTCTATTCTCTGAGAGTCAGGATTTAGGTGTTCTTGAGTAGGAAAGAAATTATAATGATATTTAATCCATAACAAAAATGGAGGCCAAAATGATGAAATCACTCCTTTCCTTGTTGCTTTTGAAAACGTGTTGATTTATCTGTATAGAAAATACTGAGTGCAAACAAAATGACAAACCATCTCAAGATTAAACAGAAAAGTTTAGCTAGTACCGAAATATTTTATGGAAAATCTTGTTTGCAAATATTTTGTCTTATCTACTTCTCCATTATGAAAAAAATTTAAATATGTTTTTCCAGTCACAAGAGAAGAAAATTACTGCTTCTGTAGATGACAATAATATTGAATGAGAAACTTGCGTTCTATACAAAATTAAAGGTCTTTTTATGTCTCTCTCTCTCTTTCTCTCACATAAACAAATGTGTGCATATTATGTAATTATGTATACACAGGCACACACACACACACGCACACACAATGTTAGTAGGACAGCCCTCCGAAAATGAGTGAACTTGGAGACATTTTCTCAGTGCTTTGCAATAACTTCAAATTAACAATATCCCCCAAAGAGAACAGAGACTGAGAAAAAGATAACAGAGCGTATTACCAATTGTTCTTCCATTCTCTCTCACAGGGCTGTGAAATTTCATACTGACATGTTGAAGGAGTCTCTCCTATCTATTTTTGCTAAGATAACTGGTTCTTGAAATGGCCACACCTAAAGTAGACAGAGTCAGAATTGTCCAAAATATCCAATAGATATTCAATATTCTTGCATCCGTGTTCTTCCTTTATCTGAATGTGTAAGTTGAAATATTTTTAATAGTGTAAAGAGGTGCCACTCTAAACCATCCCAACATTTTAATTCAACCTGTTTAATCAAATGGCACAAAGATAATGTATAAGAAAATGGAAGTTTTCTGTTTTTTAATGTATATAAAATAATAAAATAAAGATATGTTGCCTTCTGGGTACTCTCATTTTCATATTATTTCTCTTCTACTTCTTACCACTTTCCCAATGATTATTTTTATCAATATTAAGGATTATAAATTTGGTATTTTGTTATGATTGAAACTGTCAAAAGAGCAATATATGAGATCGTAATTTACAGAAAGAATTATTAAAGAATTTAAGAAAACCT